>VDFB02193867.1:123176286-123465839 GCA_007258455.2 Sequoia sempervirens
AAAAAGGAAAACATAAAAAAAGGCAAAAAGAGAAAAGAAAAAGGTGGAACGAAAAAGAAAGCCTTGTGGGTCAACATGAAGGAGAAATTTTGGTCTCAATTCCTTGCATCATCCCCAAAAGGAAAACAAAAAAAAAGTGAAAAATAAAAAAGAAAGACCTTTTGGGTCAACATGGAAGAGACATAGGCCATCTCAACACTTTGTGTCATCCCCAAAAGGAAAACATAGAAAAAAAATCAAAAAGGAAAATAGAAAGACCTTTTGGGTCAACATGGAAGAGACATAGGGTGTCTCAATGCTTTGCATCATCCCCAAAAGGAAAACACAAAAAAAGGAGAAAAAAAAGTGAAAGCAATGTACGACATATAGAAGAATGAAGGGACAAATAGAGGAATTGCATAAAGAGAGAGAGAACATCAAATAACACATCACAAGGGATCACATTACACACATGCAATCACACCAAAAAGAAAAGAAAAATGTAAAAGGTTGGTAAGGTGAATGCAATTCAACCATCTAACAAGTTATCTGCCTCCCAATCACGTTTGGAAGGTAGACAACTGGCGAGAGGGACAAGAGAAAGAGTCAAACTAGGTGAAGTGCTAGGCTCATCACTCTGTATAGGAGACATCTCGGTTTAGCTCATAGATGAGGAAAATAATGTGTTTAATTCATTATGTATTTATTCATCAATATTTATTATTTCCTCATCATCATCCAAGTTAATCACAATCGAAGGACAAATGATTATACCTAAAGGAGTGTATATCTTTTGTTGTAATTGTTGTATTGGATTACTTTGTGGTGGGTCAGGATGCATTGCTTGTATCAAGTGGGGATTATGATTTTCTTTATTTTCGTCTTCATGTAACTGACGAGCAAGGAGACAACATCAACACCTACACTCCCTAGCACCTTAGTTCCTTTTGATTCTATTTTGAAGTTTTGTGGGTGTAATACTGGGTTGATCCACCATAGGCTCATTTTCTTCCCTAAGGGGAGGAACAAAAGGAACCATAAGAGGTAGGTCAATCACTTTCTCTTTTTCTTTATAAAATTGTTTTATGTGAGGGGGTATGTCGGGGTTGGTTTCATTATCTCGTGGACATTTGGATGATGAAGGTGAAGTGTTTATTGTTGGTTGATCTTGATTTGTTGGTTCAAGTTCAGGTTGAAACATTTTCTCATCTAGGATGGGAGTGTTGTAAGTGGATGAGAAAATGTTGCAAAGAGACAATTCCACTATTCATTTGGTTTTGAATTTTTGATAGGTAATGAAAAAGAAGTCTTTGTGATGTGTTATGGGTTCCATGGGCTCAGGCCAAAAGGCTTCCAAGGAAAAGTTTCCTTTAGAAGACAATGGGTTAAAGCCACTATGGTAGACAGTAAATATGTCATTTTCGAGTGGAAACTTTAAACATTTGTGAATGACTAAAGGGATAGCTTTCAACGAGCAAAGCCATAGATGGCCTAGTCGTAGACAAAACTAATCCAACTATGGAATGATAGATAATGTTACATCCAATGTTTTAGGCCCTATCTATAATGGAAGGATGATCCATACTATCGTAGGGAATGCAAACCCATTATTTTTCTTGATCTATGTTGTTGGTTTGTCATAATCATCTTGATAAAGAGCATGTACTACTAAAAAATCTTTTGTGATCATGTTCTTGCCATAGGTGGGATCTATTAATATCCCATTAGTGGGCTTATCATAGATGAAGACAACTATGTAAAGAGGATCATAGAGAAGATTTTTTAGCATGTCTTGAGAAGAAAAAGTAATATCAAGAGATTTCTTAGTTTGGCCCTTAAGAGAGATAATGTCTATCATACCCACCATTTCATCCATAGGATTATCATGGGTAACACGAGGAGTAAGATCATGATGTTCATCATTTGTATTGACATTCATCACATCATTATTTGAAGGTTCACTAGCTTTGACAAATGAAATATTGTGTTTAAGCATTGAGTTGTTAAAAAATTACAAATTTTGGTTGGGAGGGGCAACAAACTTATTGCTTTCATCATTGACACCTGTAATGGATAGATGATCAGAATCAATGATGTCTTCCACTAGGTGTTTAAGATACTTACACTGTTCTATGTCATATCCATTTTGGTGAGGAAAATTACAATAAGCATTTGGTTTAAATGTCAAGAGTAAGGGTTTAGTAGGATCAAGTGGTTTAACAATAGGCAAGGTGATCATTTTTTGCTGTAATATTTGAGTCATTGTATTATGAAGGGTATCAGGAAAAGGCGTAAACTATCTCTTCAGATCCCCATTATTAAAAGGAACTACTATTTTAACAATAGCAACTTGATTATTAATGGGTCGAGTTGGTTGCTGAGGAGGGGGGTTGAATTGTAAGAATCCTTTTTTCTTTTTCTAAAGGGTTGTGAATTGTTTGGGCTGACATGTTTAGATTTCTCAGCTTGGCTAGAAGTGGAATTGGCATCACAACTACTAACCAAATTGTGATAGTCACAAAGGGTTGTACATAGATGCATGAAAGAGGGAAATTTCATCATGTTCAATTTATCTTTAATTTCACTTTGTAAATTTTCAATGACCATCTTTTGATGATGTGGATCAGGAAACTTGACATTGATTTGGGCATAAAGTGACTGATAGCATGAGATGGAATCGGTTACCTTTTCATCCATATTTTGTTTACATCTCATTAAATCAGCCAATGTCTTTTTGGGATTCATGTGCACTTGGAAATGATTTATGAATGCCTCAACAAGTTCATTAAATGAACAAATTGATTTTTTTGGGAAAGAGGAAAAACATCCCAAGGTAGTGTCCTTTAAAGTCCTAGGAAATAGTTTAGCTAACAATTTATCATCAATGAAAAAATCACTACATAAGGTAGTATAAGCATGACATGATTCATAACATTTCCCTTCCCTCCATACTTCTCAAATCTAGGTATCTAAATTCCTTGTGGTATCAGTTTTCTTAATATTTCCCAAAATAATGGGATGCTACAAACATAATACATGGGTGGTGTATTTTGACTTTGTTTTTTGGTGGATATTTGTTGAACATTGCATAAAAGAAACAATGTGGAAGAGTTGTGTGATGAGAGGATCAGGATAGGTGGTAGGAGGTGAAAGAGAGAATGGGGATGGAGTGTATGTAGTAGTGAGACAAGTGAAGGGAACATTGATAGGTTGGAAGGTGGTAGAGGATAGAATATTTGATGCCACAAAGGAACTAAGAGTGATAGTAGGAATACCGAAGAAATGAGTCACATTACTAACAGATTGCATAACTATTGCAACTTGCGGAGTGGTGTAGGTAGGTATGGATTCTATGGTTGAAGGGGGATGAATGTGAGGTCCTCCATGGTTAACCACAATGTTTCCTAGTTGAGATGGACTAGAGGTGGAAGGAACATGTTTTTGATATATCTCAACAATTTATTTCACAACATCTAGGCTTTCATCACTTTCAAGCATGCTATGGATGTTTTTTATAGTAGGAATGGTAACTATGCTGAAATGTTTTCAAGACTTACTTGATCTTGGAGATGTGTTAAGTCCTCATGAATGCTCACTATTTTGTCATATGGTATAGAATTAGGTTGTGTGTCAACATGCATGCTTCCTGAATGTGAGTTACTAAAGGTATTGTCCATGCCTAATGCACTATTATCAATACTAGGAGTAGTAGCTCAGGATAACCCAAGGTCCACAACGAATGTGCTATTGCAAGATGCCATGAGTCATGAACTTCTTCTCACTTAAGTATTATCAATAGGGAACCAAACACTAATACAAAGGCTACTAAAGGTGGGGTGGATGCAAATGTAATGTAAACTAGGAGCAATAAAATGCTAATAACAAATTTTTTTCAAATTGTAACAAAGATGCAATAACAGAAAACATAAATGTAGAAAATGCTCAAAAAATAACAAAAATTATAGTGCAAAATATGCAACTGGACTAATTCTCCTAGGGTGGAAACTGAGTCTAGGGATGATTTTTTTGAATTTTTTCTATAAAATTTAAGATGAATTTTATGCTTTTTCAGATTGTTTGATGCAGAACTATGATGTAGATGCAGAATTTCAATGTTTTTAAATGATTGGAAATGCAAAAATGAAATCTATATGATCATTTCACTAATGCAATTTTGAAAACCCTAGGATGCAAAGTAAATGTAAAACCTAATGCAATGTTGATGCAAGCAAGCTCTAGGATGTAAATGCACTTGAAATCATAAGTAAAAATGTTCTAAAGTTAGGTTTACCAAAATGTAAACATGGGTTTTGGTACACTAATGTTCTCCTTCACTTCTAGGGTCTTTCACCTAAAAGGATTGAGATTATCTAAATGCAAAGGATTGATAAAATAGATTGATTTTGTATGCAAAACTAAGAAATACAGTGTTTGAAAACATGTAATATGCAAAAAGAACTAAAAACATAAACAAACAATAACAAAACTTAATGAAACTGAATGAGGTGCACTTGGAGGCTAAAAGATGATGTGGAGAGGTTTTGGAATTCTACAGAGTTTATTGTTGAATCCAAATTGGACTCATTCACCACAAATGGAAAATTAGTCCACCTGTAGATTTCTAAAAAGTTGAGGGTCAACTCTATGGGTCTTGATCTGCACTTTTCTACCTGACAGGTTGTCGGATCTAAATTTGGAAAATATGATAGGAAATTGTTCTTCAAGCTTCAAATAGGGTTGAATTTGAATGATCTTTGACAATTTGATGAAACTTTTAAGACATGTCTCTTTGACAAATTTGCATACAAGACCTACAAAATACACATGCAAAGAGGGGAAAAAGTGTTAAATGTTAGAGTATAGGGGTTTCCCTTGGTCAAACCTCGGTTTGATAATCAAACCCTTAAAAATGGAACAAGATAAAGAGAGAATGATGAACAAATAACATGCAATATCTTAAACTCACCAAATCCTTGATGTTGAAGTCTAAAGATATGTTGCTCCAAGATGCTTGAATGCTTGATTGAATGACTAAGGATGCTAGAGTGTTTGAATGCTATGATGGATTGAATGCATGAATGAATACTTGAATGAAGGGGATAAAATGAATAGAAAATTATATATTTATACACAATTATGCCCTAATTTCTTGAAAATACAACATCATAGGCCGACCTTAGGTCTTAAGAAATAAAAACTCGCCAATAATTTGAATTTATTTTTATTTTTATGCCAAAAGGGACTCATTCGCCCCTAATGGTGAATGTGTCCCACTCAAGGCATGTGAATGGGTGTTAGGAATTAAGTTGTCTTAAATGATGTTTGTCAATTTTGTATATAAAAATGCATTAAATTAAGGCCTATAAGTGCATAAAGGGGCCAAATAAAGCATGAGAAAGGTGTATTTATTGATGACAAGACTAAAAAAGCATGAAATTTTGTTACAAGACTTTACAACACTTGAAAATAAGACTTGGTAAGTGATAAAAAGGGGTATGTAGGTGAATTATAATAATAAGAGTCTAGAAAAGCATAAAAATGTGTTACAACACTTCACAACACTTTTACAAGACATCATAAAGTCTTAATGATTCATAAAGATTCAAGACCTAATGTAAATGTGTGGGCCACATTGCAACATTAAATCAAGGTAAAATCAAGCAAATTAAGCACAAGAAGGGACAAAACAAGAAAACATAGAAGGGTCACTTTTTCCATGTCCATAGTACTAATGTTTAGAAATAGAAAAATGTGCAAATGAGTACAATAAAAAGTAATGAGGAATAGGAAATTGAATGTAAATTTTTTTTTCAATGTTGAATGTAATAAGAATGCAATTAAGATAATAAGCAATGCACTTTTTAGTTTTTCAATGAAATGAAATGATGCAATAGAGTATAGACACAACTTATATGCACTTTCACTAATGCAAATATAGGAAACCCTAAATGCAATTTCACTAATGCAAGATGGAAGAAACCCTAGATTCACTTTCACTAATGCAAGATGAAATGCAAGAATGAATGCAATCTAGACGTAATGACCTTAATGGACTCTAAATTAGAAATGAAATGAATTCTCACAAGTCGGGTTCACCAAAATGATTAATGGGAAAAAGGGATATATGTGTATATCACTCTTTCTCCCACAAATCATTCACTAATGTCCTAGGGATCCCAATTGGATTGACTAGACATTTGACAAGGTGAGTCAATTTACAATGAGGACAACCTAGGAGGGTGCTTTTCAGCCTTTAGGGGTTCACCACCAAGCAAATACTTGGAAAAGACAAATGTTGGAAAACACAATGTGATATGAAAAATGACCTAAAACTAGAAATGCAAGGTAAATGAGATATACAAATGATGAAATTATACAATAGCAAGATAGGATACATGTGTACCTAGGAAGTCTTGAGATGGTATGAGGATTCTAAAAATGTAAAGAAGCTTCTAAAAAGTGTTGTGGAGGACTAAGACGCCTAAGATGTATTAGTCTCACTTCTATTTTTTGGGGCAAATGTAGAGTCTTTGGATCTCAGAATAGGATCTTGAAAAATATCTAAAAAATATGCTTGGGAGGAATAAGATGCCCTAGATGGTGTATTAGTCGTTGACAAGGGTGCAACTCAAGACACAAAAAATTACACACAAAACCAAAGAATAATTTTATTATTTAGAAAATTTACTTCTTACATGTAGAGGATCACAAATCCTCAAGCTATGCAATACATGCAAGCTACAAAAAATTATAGTCACTAAAAAATCCCCTTTCGTAGCATGTGAGCTCTTTTTCCCCCAAAAAGCTACAAAAATTAAAAAATCAGCCACATAAATAGCTCATTTTCTATTTTGAAGCCAAAAAAAATTGAATTATCATATTTTGGTGGTTTGGCACCACAAATTATAAATTGAAATTCAAAATCTAAAACATCATTCAAAAATTAGCACATTTTGAAAGTGTACCAACTTCTGAGAGCCATAACTTTTGATCCTCGACTCTATTTTTTGAATCGTTTGAATTGACAGAAAAGTATCAAAGTCAAGAACGTGCTCAAAATATGCTACGCTAATTTTGGCAAGTTTTCAAGCCATTTCGGTGCTGTTTAGTGCCTCAAACCTGATCTAGAAGGTTTTTAGGTGCATTTCTAGGAGATTGAAATTGCAATATCTTTCAAAGTCAAAATGCTCTCGACTTGATTCTTTTGCCAATACTCTTATTTTTCCATTCTGAATCCTCCCATATAATTTTTGTCTCCAAACACCTTCAAATTCCAATACCTGCTAAAAATAGTAGTTGACCAGAAAAAGTAGGAAAGAAAAATTGAAACTAGGGATTTACATTATGATGAAAAGGGTATCTAGAAATGCTAAGACATCTACAAAAGGATAACAAAAGGAAACATAAATGGAATGCATATTTTTGGGTGATGAAAAATTGCCCTTACACCATTGGATGCTCCTACATCAGACACCTAGGGTAATTTGAGAAGTGACCCCATCACATCTTCGATGGTTGAGGAAAACCCAAATGGTCAACCTCTACCTTAGATAGCTAGGATGAGTCTTCCACAAGCCTTCCTCTCCACTTCACCAGATATTCTTCATATTGCCTATTTTTGGTACTCCTTCCCACATGGCTATCTAGGATTGTTTCAATCTCCTTCTTTGAAGGAGATGTTGGAATGCCACATTGTTCCATTGTTGGTGCTTCCTCTATGCCACCTTCATAATACTCTATCAAATCTAAAATGTTGAACATAGGGGAAATGTTGACTCCATCTGGCAACTCTACCTCATATGCATTCCCTGAATCATGCCTCTTCAAAATTTTATAGGGACCAAATTTCTTCATCTTCAATTTGTTATAGGTTCCCACTGGAAACCTTTCTTTGGTTAAGTGGACCATCACTTCATCACCTACCTAAAACTCCTTATTTCTCCTCTTTTGATCCTCCTTAGCCTTATACTACATATTCATCTTATTAATATGTTCTCTTACGTCTTCATGTACATTCTTGATGTGCTTTGAAAAGTCTTCAACTTCGACACTAGTCTTCTTATCTTGGTCCATATTCCTCAATTCTAGAGCAGTTCTTGGACTACATCCATACATAATTTGGAATGGTGATCTTCCTGTACTCCTATTGATAGAATTGTTGTAAGAAAATTCTACCCCGGGTAAGATTAGGTCCCATCCCTTGGGTTTATCTCCTACCAAACATCTCAGTAGGTTACCCGGACTTCTATTCACAACCTCAATCTTCCCATCAGTTTATGGATAGTGTGCAAAACTGAACTTCAACTTTGTCTTCAACTTTTTCCACAAGGTCCTCCAAAAGTATCCCACAAGCTTGGTATCATGATCTAAGACTATACTCTTGGGAAGACCATGTAGTCTCACCACCTCTCTAAAGAACAAGTCAGTGATATGGACTACATCATGGGTCTTCCGGCATGGAATGAAATGCGCCATCTTTGAAAATATGTCAACTACCACAAAAACTAAACCATTCCCTCTCTACACCCTTTTTAAACCAAGAAAAAAGTCCATACTTATATCTTCCCAAGGCCTCTTTGGTACAGGTAAGGGATGATACAACCCTGTATTCTTGCTCACTCCCTTAGCCATATGGAACACCCTACAACTTTGCATAAAATTCTTCACATCCTATGACAATTGAGGCCAATAGTAGTGCTCACTAATAATGGCAATAGTCTTATCCCAACCAAAATTTCCTGCCATTCCTCCACTGTGCTTATCATTTATCAAGTTCTCCCTCATGGAACTCGTCATAATACACAATTGACTTCCTTTAAACAATGTGCCATCCTAGATTATGAAATTCAGCCACCTTGTCCTGTCAATTGTAACAGGCTCCTTGCAAGCTTTCCAAGCCTCTGCAAAATCAGGATCCTCAAGATACAATGTCTTGAGTTCATTGAACCAAACCACTTTAGTCTGCATCTCATTCAACAATGTTTTCCTCCTGCTTAAGGCATCTAGAACCCTATTTGACCTCCCACTCCTATGTTTTAAAACAAAGGTATAGCTCTATAAAAATTCTACCAATTTCATATGCCTCTGATTTAATTTTCCCTCACTATTCAGGTACTATAATACTTGATGATCAGTAAACAAAACAAACTCCTCCAACAATAGATAATGTCTCCATTTCTTTAATGCTTCAACTATTGCATAAAATTCTTGATCATATACAAGGTACTTTCTCTTTGCATCATTTAACTTTTCACTAAAGTAGGCAATGGGCTTACCTTCTTGGCTCAACACTGCTCCAATGAAACAACCAATAGTGTCACAATCCACCTGAAACACCTTATTAAAATCTAGAAGGGCTAAAACTGGTTGCTCTATCACTTTCTGCTTCAATAGATCAAAAATATTCGATGCTTCAGTGCTCCACTTGAACCCCTTTCTATCCTATTTCAATGTTTCAGTTTGGGGTCCACAAATATTACTGAAGTTTCTAATGAATTTTGTGTAAAAACTGGCCAAACCATGGAAAGATCTCACCTTAATAATAGTTCTTGGGGTAGGTCATTCCAGAATAGCCTTCACCTTCTTTGGGTACATCTTGAGACCTTCTACCGAGACAACAAACCCCAAGTACACTAACTCCTTCACAAAACTACACTTCTTTAGATTAATCAACAATTTATCTTCTCTCAACTTTTCAAATACTCTACAAATATGCATCAAATTCTCACCTAGGAACTTACTGAATATCAAATTATCATCTAAGTACACAATAAAAAAATTCCCCAAACACTCTCTCAATAACTTGTCATGAGCCACATGAATGTGCACAGTGCATTGGTTAGCCCAAAGGGCATGACTAACTACTCGTATAGGCCCTCTTTGGTCTTCAAGGCAGTCTTCCATTCATCTCCCTCCTGAATCCAGATTTGGTGATATCTGCTCTTCAGGTCAATCTTTGTGAAGTACTACACTCCACTCAAATAGTCCATGAAGTCATCCATCGTTGGCAAGGGAAATCTGTATTTGATTGTTATCTTTTTTATGGCTCAAGATTCTATGCACATTCTCCACTCCCCATCCTTCTTCAGTGCTAGTACTGTAGGTACTACACATGGACTCAGACTCTCTCAGATCAAACGCGTTCTCAACAAGTCCTAAACTTGTCTTTTCAACTCCTCATTTTTTGTACGAGTCATTCTGTGAGATGCCTTATTTGGAAAAATGGCTCCAGGGATCAAGTCAATCTGATGACTAATCTTCCTCACTAGTGGTAAACCCTTAGGTACATTATCAAAAACAATCTCCTAAAACTCACCCAATAACCCAAAAACTTTTATTGGCACATTCTCACTATCATGTTTATCCCTTCAAGGAATCAATGCATAACACATATGCTTATGCTTCATGCCTTCTAAAAATTTCCTTCCATCAACATAACAAACCCTAGTACTACTGCATACCTTTTCTTCAACCTCCTTTATGAATTTCAGCTTATGGCAGACTCCATCTTTAATCAAGGAATAAGTTTTTGCATGGTCATCATGTATAGCTCGCCTATCAAACTTCCACTGCCTCCCCAACATGTGACATAAATCCATGGGGATGATATCACAGAGTACCTCATCACAATAACTCCCAATTTTGAACTTCACTAGGAACTGCTCATTGACCAGAACTTTGTAATCTTCATGGAGCCAAGCAATCTAATATGGATGTGGATGCCTTTCCCTCTTTAGCTTTAGTTTTGTAACCATCTCTTCTGACACTAGATTATCGGTGCTCCCACTGTCAATAATGACATCACAACATTTTCCTTCACATTTGCACCTTGTGCAAAATAGATTCTTCCTCTTTTCTAGCTCCTTCTCTTTAGTCTCCAAGGCTCTTGTCACCACTAGGGCTTCTCCCCTTTCACCATCATCTAAATGCTTATATTGAGCCTCCTCATCTACATGTACAACCCTTCCATGACCTTTTGTCCTTTTGTTTGTCCTTCCTTGGTGTTGAGGGCATTCATAGGCTCGATGCCCTTCTTCACCACAATGAAAATAAGTACCTCTAAAACCACCTCTTTTGGATCCTTGTCCAGATCTACCTCATCCTCTACCTCTTTGATCACCACTTTTTTCATCATGAGGGCAGTAGAAATTATCATTCCTCTATCCTCAGCTGGTAGGTCCACATCTCCATTTTTCTTCTCATCCTCATTCTAGCTTCCAAAAGATCTTCCACCACCCTTTTTGCTTTGACCTCCTCATACTTTTTGCTTGTTATCAAATCTTTTGTTCAACTTCTCTTCAACTTTCAGAGTGAACTGGTACGCATCCTCAATAGTTGTCATTCTAACTAGTCTTAACTCCTCTTTAATACTTTGTCGTAACCCATTAAGATAATGGGCTACCTTTTCCTTGTTGGCCTCTACATGGCCTGTTTTGATGATCATATTGTGAAAATATTTTGAGTATTCTTTCACAAATATGCTCCTTTGCCTCAACCTTGCAATTTCTTCAACAAATCTAACTCATAGTCCACTAGTATGAACTGCTTCTTTAGTTTCTCCACCATACAATCCCAACTATTGATCTTTCCTTTTCCTCTTTGATTTCTCTCCAACTAGACCTCTTTCCACCAAATATTTGCATGGCCTTTTAGCTTCATTTTTGAAAACTTAACCCGACCTGGGTCCTCTACTTATTCATACTCAAAATACTCCTCTAGCTCGTTGATCCAATCAATCAACTCTGTTGGGTGGACAGACTTCCAGAATAGCTAGGGACTTCTATTTTGGGTCTCTTTTCAATCTTCAAAATGGCCCTAATCAGCCACATTTGATCTTGATCAATTGCTTCTTCCTCTTCTACATCTGAATCTTCCACCTCTTCTTCATCCTTTCTTTCTTCTCTCCTTTATGGGTTTAACCCTCTTCTCATTTATTCCTGCAATGCATCAATTTGTCTCTGGAGGGCTCTAAAACCCTCAGCCACCAATGGATCTCTTCCACTAGCATTTTTTCCACCTCTACTACCTTTGGCACCATCGTGCCTACCAAGCATCACTCTTGGAGGTATCTTGAATATCTCAAACCCACAACCATGGTCCTGGTATGAACTGCCTCACGATTGGTGATTTGTCCACACGCTGAAGAATACCCACTCTGATACCACCTAACGAGGGTGCAACTTGAGACACAAAAATTCATTCAGAAAACTAGAGAATAATTTTATTATTCATAAAATTTACTTCTTACATGCAGAGGATCACAAATCCTCAAGCTCTACAATACATATAAGCTACAAAAAATTATAGTAACTATAGAATCCCCTTTCATAGCATGCGAACTCTTTTTCCCCCAAAAAGGTACAAAAATCAAAAAATCCCCCCCATAAATAGCTCATTTTCCATTTTGGAGCCAAAAAACATATGAATTATCATATTTTTGTGGTTTGGCACCACAAATTACAATTTGAAATTCAAAATTTAAAATATCATTTGAAAATTAGCACATTTTGAAAGTGTACCAACTTCCGAGAGCTATAACTTTTGATTTGGGACTCTATTTTTTGAACTGTTTGAACCATCAGAAAGGTCTTGAAGTCAAGAACATGCTTGAAATTTGCTATGCCAATTTTGGAAAGTTTTTTGGGTATTTCAGGGCCATTTAGTGCCTCAAAGTTGATCTGTAAGGTTTTCAGGTGCATTTCTAGGAGACTGAAATTGCAATATCTTTCAAATTGGGAATGTTCTCAGTCTTATTCTTTGACCAATCTTCTTATTTTTTCATTCTAAATCCTCTCATATATTTTTTGTCCCCAAAGACCTTCAAATTCCAATACCTACTAAAAATAGTAGTTGACCAAAAAAAAGTAGAAAAACAAAACTAAAAGTGGGGACTTACGTTATGACGAAAAGGGTATCTAAAAATGAAAAGACATCTACAAAAGGCTAACCAAAGGAAACATAAATGGAATGCATATTTTTCGGTGATGCAAGATTGCCCTTATACCACTAGATGCTCCTGCATTAGTCCTATTATGGATTTCTAAAAACTCTGAATGTTTCCTTGAACTCCAAGGTCTATACTTGCTTCCTTTTCGATCTCAGGTTTTCAAACTTCTGAATATAACCTGTAGGTGAGTTTTCATGAAGACAACAACTTTGAAATGCAACTTTTACAACTTTGCACTCTAAGATATCTTCAAGACTTCAGCCTAGATCTACAATAAAAAATATACAAGATGGGAAAAACTTGTTGTTTGTTAGTGAATGGGGGTTTGCCTTGGTCAAACCCCTTGTTGGTAATTAAACCTAAAATGAAATATAATAATGAAGGAAATGGTGAATGAACAACATGCAATGATACAACTCACCAAACCATTTGTGTAAAGTCTGCAAACTTGTGTACAATGGTTGCAATGGATATGGATCTTGAACTAAAGGAATGATCTTGAATTGCTTGCTTGAATCAAAACCATACATCACAAATGTTAGCACAACACACATGATTCAAGAAAATTCTTTAATAGAATGCTTGATAAAATTGCTCTTAAATTCTCTTATGAACTCAATTTGATATTATGAATGCTCTCATAAAAGACTTGTATTATAAATAATTAATGAACCTTGTATTTATACTTATTTACACTTAATATCCTGAAATTACATCACACCAAGCCCACATATGAATGCATTAAAGAAAGGAGGTTAAATCCTGCCATAATTTGAAATTAAATCCTAAAAAAGGCTCAAGGAGGACTAAGATGCCCTAGGTGGCGTATTAGTCCCAAGTCCTAAAAACTTGGTGCACAGACACCAAGAAGGGGCCTAATCAAACATCTTAGAATTAGGGTCCCGAGACCTTTGAGGGACAAAGACATGTGCCCTAGGTGGCATTTTAGTCCCTACCCAAATATTAGGGACAAACTGATGGAGCCAATTAAATTGTCATTTAAGCATTGGAGAATGTCGAGACTAGCTAGAAAAAGATGCCATTCATAGGGCTTGTGGACACAAAATAGGATCAATTAAGCCATATAAAGAAGCATAAATAAAGCAAGGTTAGCCCAAATAAGTGTGAAAATGCAAGGTTATCCATTTTACAACAATATAGGGATGAAGCATTTGAAATTTTTATGAGCTCAGTATTTCTAGTACTACTCGATTTTGTGGCAACGTAAAAAGTATCCCTCTACATTTTCCCTCCTTCTTGGGCCCTCCTTGCCAAACTAAGTTTAATGCAACCTTAATTTGGTTTTGTAATGTGGTTAACACATTCACATTAGGTGTTGGTCCCTTGTAAACTAAATGGACATAGTTGTGCCTTATTCATGGTGTTGTAAAGTGTTGTAGCACACTTTTATACTAATCCAGGGTTTCATTAATAAATTGGACTTCTTTATGCCTTATTTGGCCTTATTTTGTATCCAGAAGCCTTAATTAATGCATCTTTCCAAAGATAATGCTGAGATAAATCAACATCCAATCATAATTCATCTTTTTGGATTTTGTGTCCCTAATTTGGTGATCTATGAATCATATGCCACCTTGGGCATATGGGTCACACCTAAGTTTTGAGGCCCCGATCTGGATTTCACATGAATCTAGGCATTTCTTGAAAAATGTGTCCCAAAGCCTAGCCTAATGGGACTCATACACCACCTTTGGTGTATGAGTCCTGTATGGCTTAAACTTAAATTAAAGTCAAATTCTTGGTAGGATTTTACTCTCCTATATCTAATGTCAACTTGTAGTTTTGTAATTTCAAGGAATTAGGCATAAACAAGTATAAATACAAGGTTATTTCACTCATTTTCACCTAAGACTTTCATGAGAGCATTCCTATGAAAATTGGTAATTACAAGTGTTTACAAGAGCAGTTAAGAGTCTACAAAAGTATTCAAAATTTGGTTATTAGGTATTTTGGTGCATTATTCAAGTATCGAGCATCATGTCAAAGTCATCATGCATCATGTTTGTTTTTGATATAACATTTGTGAGGTAGGGTTTTATGATTCAAGCAATCATACAAGTTAAGATCTAGACATTCAAGCAAAAGTCAAGATCTACATCCATTAGAGCCATTTCATACATGTTTTCAACACTTTATTCTTAAGGTTTGGTGAGTTGCCACATTACATTTTGTTCATTCATCATTCCTCATTTGTACATTTGATTTCATTACAAGGTTTGATTACCAAAACGAAGTTTGACCAAGGAAAACCCCTTTCTACTAACAAAATGACATTTTTCCCTCTATTTAGTGTGTGATTTGCAAATCTAGGTTGAAAACCCTCTAAGGAGCAAGATTGGAAAGAATTTGTCATGTGTGCAAAGTCATCAAAGTTGTCACCTTGTTTAGAAGATCATTAAAAGGCATCTACAAAACAAAATTTGTCATTTCAGGTTCAAAAATCAGGTTAAGAAGGTAGAGTAGAGATTGAAGAGAAAATTCAAACCTTGATCCTCTGAAAAGGAATAGCAAGATGGATACAACACTTTTGGTGTATGAGTCCC
The DNA here is from genome assembly GCA_007258455.2 of Sequoia sempervirens. Taxonomy (NCBI): domain Eukaryota; kingdom Viridiplantae; phylum Streptophyta; class Pinopsida; order Cupressales; family Cupressaceae; genus Sequoia; species Sequoia sempervirens. Next base: position 123,191,776 of record VDFB02193867.1, read on the forward strand.
ATTCTAATTATTTTTTCAGATTTTGAGTGTTCTAAACTTATCTTTGCCAGATTTATGTTCTTGCCCAGAAACCCTAGTCTAGGATTAAATCACTTAGCCTGGTGTATGAGTCACAGTGTGTATTAAATTTAGCTTTTTGAACATTTCAAGTCTACATTCAAACTGCTATAGGTTTCTAGGTGCCCCTCTTTGCTTCTTCTACTTTCTATTATGTTTTGCATTCATTTCTAGGTCATTTAGTGAGGCTTTGCATACCATTAGGTTTTGTCATTAGATCTTGCATGTTACTAGTCTTTCCAAGCCCTAGCTTGGTGGTGAACCCCTCTTTTGTCACTAATCATACCCTAGGATAGCCTATTGCAGATCGCTTTCTCTCATACCATCCTTGGGTTGAGATATATAGGATTTCCATGAATGAAACTAGGAAATAGGAACCCAAACCCTAGTGTTCCATCTCCCAAAAGATAGAAGCACACACCATATTTCTATTGTTTCAAACCCCCATTCAAGTGTGTTTATCCATATATTTTTCCTTAAGATTTAATCCACTTGACTTAATAGTTCATTTACAAAACTTTTAGCAATTGTTATGCCTTATGAAACATTATGACAAGTAAGAAGTATTTTTAAAGTGATGAGTTTGTGTTGAACCAGTTATTCATAAAATCCAATCCAATAAATTTGATTCAAAAGCTATACAATTGAATACATTTATAAATAGTATTATTTAACACAATAAAAAATACCTTCTATTTATCAATTATATTCTATTTCAAAAACAATTTAACTAAAGATAAAACAAACAAAACAAATTGAAAACAGCACAAGCTCCACAAGGGAAACCAAGCCAATTCAATTTACTTACATGAAGCATTGCTTTTATTGATAACGCTAATGGTCGCAAATTTAAACTAGAGGAGCTGTCAATATTTGAAGTTCACTCAAAAAATTAAGAACATAAATAACTTGAATTGCTTACCTCAGTTCAAATTTAAACGGAGGCTTTGTTTTTTTCTACTTCGTCGACCCATTCATATGGCATAGGTATTCCATATCAATCATTATTTCAGTAAGTTGCAATGATGTGGCAACAATATTCTTGTTTGTTTCCTATCCACAAAGGCTGTCGTCCATGATCTTTATTATCTATGTTCTCTTGTGTGGATGTAAATTTAACAACACTATTACTATTGACAACAATCCTTGTGGGTCTATTGAAAGCTCTAAGATTCCGATGTGCAGTTATCAAGATGATTGGCAAACCTAAATTGTGAATATTGGGGAGGCGTTTATCTCATCTAAGCAACAACAACGACCCTTCTGCTCACCTCAGAAATGGCTGGGGCAGAACACTGTCAAGGTGAGGAGGATTTACAACTAGAGAGCGGCAGGTGTTTCCCGAGATAATTCGAGCATTCAAACTGGAATAGATGGAAATTGGCTATCTTTAAATGTGCTTACGCCTTGGAAGACCATTGAACTAATCCAAGCGGTTGAAGTTGCATTCAAAAACAGTGAGAATCATTCGAGTTGGACCTATCCAATGTCAGATGTTTTGTCATTGGGAAATGTGGACCCATTTCGTACAAGAGAGTATGTCAATGATGATGTACAAAGCTCGACCTTTCGTACATGAAAGGTAGTGTGGGAGATGGAAGATGGGGTCGGGGACAATCACAATAATGATGCACCTAAAAACATCCAGCTCTCTTTTTCTCGAGTCTTTTTAGACCAACTTTTCATACAAGGAGAGTTGTGCCTAAAAAGAACGTAAAATGGGACCATCAATAATGGTGTGCCTATGCATCTAGACCCACATAAACAATAAACAATGACAATTTTAGATACAACTTTAAATTTTCAGCTCTTATTTTAATTTCATTTTCTCTTTATAAAAAGACATATATCACTTAATTATTCTTAATGTATTAAGTAATTTTAATCTTAATGTATTAAGTAATTTTAATCTTTTAACTATCAATTTATTATGTTAAATTTATAACATGAAATCAAAGTTAATAGTTTTTCTTGTCACATCTTAACTTTATAATATTAATTATAGGTATTTTTTTCGGACATAATTCCATTTGAAGTCTTTTTTTTAGGACCAACTTAGTCATGTAAAAAAATGAATGTAAAATTGGTCCGTCACAATAATGGTGTGCCTATACACCTAGACCCACATAAATAATGAAAAATAATTTTAGATATAAATTAAAATTTTCAATTCTTATTTTAATTTTATTTACTCTTTACAAAAAAACAAGTGTCACTTAGTGATTCTTAATTTATTAAGTAATTTTAAACTTTAACTACCCTATTTTTTATGTTAAATTTATCACTTGAGAATAAAGTTAATATTTTTCTAAGATATTTTATCTTTCTAAAGAAGTAATTATTAACGGTTGTATTAGTTAATTATGTTTGGAATCTATTTTGTGATTGCAAGAGCTTATAGTTAGAATGAAATAAAATTTGAATTGTTCTTGTAATAAGTTATAATCCAATAATGATTTCTCTATCCTTATCTATATCTATATATATATATAATCAAATAAATTCTACTAGGATATTTTTATCAATCATTGTTGTTTTGTAGTTAGTTTGATTTATAATAAGTGTCATAAATGTGAAATATTTATGGAAATATTGATATTTTTTAAAAAATATGCAATTCTCTTTGTGTTTGGAAAAAAAATATTATTAATTAAGAAGCCAAAAAAAATACATAAGGGTTTCCAAATAGAAATAGCTATCACTAAAAATAGAAGGAAAATGCACAAATATTTATTGTTGACCCCAACCACCAAGATCTAAAGGTTAAAAAGAAGTCAAAAGTAATACAATACTAAAGAAATAGTAATAGTGATCAACCCATACATTATCATTTTTAAGAAATTGAAGGATCTATTAAGAATGATTAGGGAATAGGGATACCCAATCAAAAAAATTATATCTATGATTAATTCTAGAAGCCCATTTGGAAAGTAATCTACAAGAACATTTCATTCATCACAAATATAAACAAGGACACACCTAATCAATGTTTTGAGAAAGGGAGAAAGTCATCTCCACAAAAGGTTTCATCCACCAAGAAGAGTCATTTTTCTTCAAAAGAGAAACCAAAATCATGGAATCCATCTCATAAATAACTTGTTTATGTAACCCAACTTAAAAAAAATCTAAGGCAACAAGGATAGAAAAATCCTCCATTTGATTATTATTATGAACATTTAGAGAAAAAGAAAAATAGAAGTGATCCAAACCATTACTATCACACCTAATACCACTAATTCCATCTGTATACACCTAAAAATGGTCTAGATAATATTATTAATTAAATATGATTTATTTGATTAATTAACCTTTATTTTGTCTACTATTAAATAAATAGATATATTTATTTATATAGTTCATCTTAAATTCTTCAATCTTTATTCTATTATTTTTGTCTTAATTAAATAAATGAATTTTACTTTGTTTTATTTAATTATCATAATTAAATTCCTATACTATTAAATAAATAGAAATATTTATTTATACTTCATTCTCCTATTCTTCAATTTTAATTAAATATACAACTTCAATAGTTTGTGTTATTTAATTATCACATCATTTAATCTTAATTAATTAAACAAGGTTAAATACTTTGTTATTTAATTATCATATCCCTTCTATATTAATTTAATAAAAAAATTCTATAGTTTATTTTATTAAATTATTTATTCCCTTTTACTAATTTTGAATAAATCAAATTATTCAAATAAAGGCATAAAGAAAATTCCCTCTATTCATTCACCAATAAAATTAGATATCAAATATCTAATTAATTCAACTAGCATTCACAAAAAAGCTTTGGAGATAAACTTGCAGGAAATGCTCTGAATCTCATTTCCTCTGATTCTTCCTATCATCTGGCCTAATGTTTTCATGGGGAGAAACCATTCCCTTCATCAACTCAAACTTCTCAATCTCTCACCATTCAATTCTCCATATTGAATCCAAGCCTTTACTGTGTTGCCCCTGTACAAATGTGCTACCATGAAATCTATAAATACAACCTTTTGAAGCATGAAAATCATCTTAGAAAAATTCCAATTGTATGCAAACTTACTTTGCAGGAATAGCAATTATAGCAATAGCAATCAAGCATTTAGCCATAACATCATAGCAATATCATAGCATCAGTAGAATCCATATCATGACTGCATCTTAGTTTTTACTATAGCTTCTTTTATTAGGTTTCATGTCAGAATAGTTTATAGTAGCATCATTTTATCATTAGCAATCATTGCATCATTGTATTTAGCATCATTCCATTCTCTAGATAGGCATTTTAAATATTCATAGTGCTTACGAAATCTGAGATCCCTCTGTGATTTGATAAATCTTTGGAGATAGAAGACAATGAGATGCTTTCAAGTTTTTTGTGCTTTAAATTAGCTTAATTCATGTTAAATATTGATATAATGTCTCATTAAGAAGTTTTTTAGTTGTTTTACTTGTTTACTTATTCCACATGTACAATTTGGCACCCAATGTGGGGCTTAACCCCATTTTTTTAACAATTTTTCTAAAACTTGTTCGTACAGGATATAGGCATGTTTTCTTTTAGCGCAATTGGAAGATTTTACAGTGCATTTGACATAAACTATAGCGCTTCATACTGTTTCAGCACTTTTGAAGACCGTTTTAGTGCTTCGACTAGTAGCTTCTAGCACAAACTGACAGTTCAGGTTCAAATCCATTTTAGCGCATCTGTAAAATTCTACAACACTTCTACTAAATTCTATAGCACTTCTACCCAATTCTACAGTGCTTCTAATGATTTCTACAACACATCTGAGCATTTATATAACACTTCTAAACTTTGTTATAGCACTTATGTAACTGTTATATGGATCTAACGCGACCATGACTAGTAACTTCATTTTTTTAATTGGATTTAAAATGAATCAATCCTAGGATAGTCATTTAAGTTAAATAATATCAATCTAGGGTAGTCACCAAACATTTCAAATTGGGATTTAAAAATGAACACCATCTCTTTTTGCAAATAAATATCTTCATTATGAAGCAACATCTTCACATAGATAGTAAATTGTTGTTTGGGTTCTAAAATTGAACAATTGATTACTATGATTGTGTGGTGATAGACATATGCTCTCCCCTTAACTAGGTGATCAAAATTCCAGACTCATCCTTTATTTTATGCATTTATTCTTTATTAAATCTTTTATAAGGTCTATCGTAGTGGGAAAAAGTACTCACCCTACGAGAATGACCTATGTGGGAACAACCAAAGCTAGGTTTTTCAACCTACTATAAAATAAAAGTATATCTGGACAAATCCTCATTTACCAGAAGTGTGCAAGATAACCATCCCCAAAGCCTTTGTTCTAAAGGTTGGGAGGTCTCCTAAGGGAGTTTATTATTGCCACTCCAAATGAAAACCCTATCTACAAACCATAGTGTAGTATCCAACTTGTCAGTTTCTGAACATTGTAATACTCAACAGTGTTGGGGAAGGGAAGAATCTACCCCCAAGACACTCACCATATAATTTCCAAGGACCGTTTACTCAGGGGATCGAGAAATCTAACCTTGAGTACATGCCTGGAAAAGACAAAAACACGGGCACCCTCTAGGGGGTGACACGGCTATGTAAGTTGATGCAATTTTAAGTTGTGGGTTGATTGAGTATAACGATGACCTACTTTTCCTTAAGAGTGAGTTTGTCTGAAGTGTCTTTTTATTAATAAAACTATGGAAATCAAGAAGGATCTATTTGATCCTTGAACATATATTCAATGTTTAGATCTTAGGACTTAAAAACACTAGTTCTATAATTGCTTGATGTGTCTTTGAATCATTAAATCAAATAAAGATCATCCAAAAAGAACACAAAAAGTTGACAAATCATTTCATGAAAAATTATGATTAGGGATTGGAAGTCCACAAATTTGTCAAGAAAACCATTGCAAAAAGTGTCAAAAAACCAAAAAAACAACTTAGTTACAAAAAACTGTTGGAAAGAAGATTTTTTTTGTATTGAAGTAGGAAAGTCTTACTTCATCATATAACCTTTATCCATAGATTTTAAGATTTTGCTAGGGGATACATAGATGATTATGCCAAGAGCCCTTACTTTTACAAGCCTACTATCAAATAAGAGCTCTTTCACAAAAACATAATCATAGTCAACCTATGCATCCATCATCCATTCCACAACTAGCAATAGAGTATTCTAGCAGGCTAGATTAGTTCATACAATAGAGGAAACAGTTGAAACAATAGGCTTGTTATCAAAATCAGAAAATTTACCAGTAAAAATACTCTATCAAACTATCCTAGAATCAGTCCATTCACTAAGAAAACTGGACAAAACATTGATAAATCCTGAAACAATGCATCTGTAGTATATTTTAGAACATTTTCCCACTATTTTAGCACATCAATAGTTTTTCATAAACATCCATCAATGTCAGAAAAATTAGATTTTAATGCTTCTACCCACTATTTTAGTGCATACACGATGTTTGTTAGCGCATACAGTGTCTATTTTAGCACTTACACAGTTTGTTCTAGCGCATCTATAGCCAGTCAGAACATAATTTACTAGTTAAAAAAATACCAAAAACTTTAGCGCTTCTACCCATTGTTTTAGCACATCTACACTATTTGATAGCGCTTTCACCAAATATTTTAGTGCATACAGTGTTTGTTTTGGCACTTCTACCTTCTATAATAATGCATCCATAGGACTAGAAAATAGAGAGCTATTCAAAACATCTGTCAAACTACAAACATCAAAAACTCAAGTTTTTACCAATCAGAAACATTTTCCACAGTCCCTATAGTGTTTTAAATCTAAAAAAAATAGGATCATACAAATTAAATCTTTTCAAGTTAAACCAAGATCTTGCAAACATTAAAGTGTCCACAAATCAAACACAAAATCTTGGTTATTAGGTTAAGTTTCTTGATCAGGATATTATGATTCTACCATCACGAAACTAAACATAATAATCATATTTTTAACCTAGTCTCATCAATAGGATATATCATCCTATTTGACTTTGTTAAAACCCATTTGACACTTATCCAAACTCAAAAGATCAAAGTTTAGGGAGAAAAAAACATTTGTATGCCTATTTTTACAAGGTCACAAATGCAAAAACTTAGGGAAAAATACATCAAAACATCAAACATAATGGCTGAAGAAAACTCCTTTTCCTGATTCATCAAAGTGACCCCAATGAGATAACCCAAGAAGAGTTCAACATAGCACAACAAGATCAAAATTTCCATAAATTCATGGAAAAGGTCTTGGAACAAAGCATGGAAAAACACCTCTTGATGTTAGCAGAATAGGGTGCAAAACTTCTGAAAGATTTTGACGTCAATCGATTGAAGGAAACACCTAAAACTACTGAAACAGAATTACCTAACATGTAAAACATTGATCAAGTGGTTTCGTTAACATGTCAAATGCAGAAATTACAACAACAAATTCAAGACATGTAAAAGGGAACCACAAAGAGGTATTCATTACAAGAAATTTTTCCTTATCCCTTTCATCTGAGTGTTGACATGATACCCTTCTCTAGGCATTGTGAGTTCCCCAAATATGAAAAATACAATGGAAAAATAGATCCCATTGATCATGTAAGGGAATTTAGAACAATGAGTCTAGATTTTTCATAGGAGGACACTTACCTAATGAGATTGTTTCCTAGAATTTTAGGAGCACATTGCATGGAATGGTTCTCCAAATTACAACTAAGGATTCAATCCCTTAAAGAACTAGTCAATAGATTTATCACACAGTTCTCTTTCAACATTCAACATGATGTAACCATAAAAGATCTATACAACACAAAAAAAAGGAAGGGAGAAACATTCCTATCATTCTTTCAACGTTGGTGAGAGTTGTTCACTAGATATCCTTGATCTATTCTTGAAGAGGAAAAGATTGAATTATTTATCGACAACTTAAATGATGACATGAATTATAGACTAGATTTACAATGTCCCCCAACCTTTGAAAAGGTGATCGAGAATAGGATTAAAATTGAATAAGCTTAGTCAAAAGAGGAGTCACTAAACATTACAATGACACATCAAACAATTCTAATTCCTCAAATCACTATGGAAACAATGACAAGCCTAAATTTTGGCAGAAAAATAGAAATACTTGAAACAACGATACTACAACTGACACACAAAATACAAAACCAATATTCAATTTAACAATATCAAATGTGAAAACAAATCAAAATGAAAACCAAAACAACAATCAAGGTACCACTTAAAACAATAATCCAAATAATGGAGAATCTCGACCGCCACCATATCAAAGACAATACAATCGACAAATATTTACACCATTAGGACATACTTTGGAATCAATAATGAGAGAGATTGTTGCAAATAGACTTATTACTCTACTAGAAGCAAGAAATTGGGAGCTGAAAGTGAAACCATCTTGGTGGAATGATGCTAACTATTGCAAATCTCATAAAACTAAAGGACATAAAACAAATGACTGTATTAAATTAAAACATTTGATACAAGATTTAATTGAAGCAAATAAGGTGTTTGTCAAAGGACCTCAAACAAACAATGATAATAATGCATTTACAAATCCTTTACCCAACTATAAAAAAGAAAAATCTTCTTCAAATGGTAAAGGAAAAAGTGTAAACTATATCTATGACACCGCCATTCTTTGCATTTCTAAGGTTGAGAAAGATAATTTCATTGAAAATCAAAAAAATAACACAAGCATTAATGACACTATATCCTTGAACATGATTCCAAACATAAACACATCTGGCAACCAAATCAACGTCATCAAAATAAGAGAAACACAAGGCTTCCAACTAGTCAATGCAACAACAAGGGCACAGTCCAAAGTGATACTGAAAGGAGTTCCACCTAAAATCACTACTCCCCCATCACACCAATACAACATTGTGGATCAACAAGAAAATATACCTAAATAGATATCCATACTGGAACTTCTTAAAAAATTTCCATCACATAATGAGGTTCTAGAACAGGCTCTAGTAGCCATTATGGTACCCAAAAATTTGGATGTTTGTCAATTTCAACCTATGGTGGGATATTTGATCACACCTCATTGTCTGTCATTCTCTGAACAAGATGATGTGTCACTAAATCACCCACACAACATTGCCTTGCATATAGAGGTTCTAATCCATAAAAATCATGTCAAACATGTCTTAATAGATGGTGGAGCTAGATTAAATATTTGTACTTTAAAACTAACTCATGCACTAGGATATTCTGACAATGCCATTGATGCTAGGAGAAAGATAACAATAAAAGCATATCATGAAGAGGAAAGGTCTTCCAAAGGGCTAATTGTACTACCAATTCAAATGGGACCGATTGTCAGAAATATTGTTTTCCAAGTGTTAGGCAAGGAGCTAACATATAACATACTCTTGGGACATCCATGGATCCATGAGATATAAGTGGTACCTTCAACATATCATCAATGTTTGAAATTTCCTATCAATAGGAAAGAGGTCACAATTTCAGCAGACAACAATAATCCCTAGACATGTAGCATTCTTAAGGAAAATCAAGACACTCTGGTACCTCACAATAGAGAAGCTAGCACATCTGCTTCATCCAATGGTGAAAAGAAACTCACTTTTATATTCAAATGGGTCGAGAAGAAAGACCAAGCAAAGGAAACAACTATTATTGACTCAACCATATTGAGTGATGAAGGTCCCCTAAGCACTCTATCACAACAATTTACAAACAAGCTCCAGTTAAAGGACAAAGGCTTGGGGGAATAATACCTTGAACAATCTTTATGCCTTTCACAATTTCTACCATCCCCAAAATCATATGGACAACCCACAACAAACACACACCAATCATTACAACCCATCATGGTTTTAAATGAAAGGTTTGTAAAAGTAGGAACTCTAGAAGATGAATCAAAAGACAAGGCCATTCTAAATTGGCTATACAAAGATGAAGAAGCTTCAACATTAGCAAATATCAGCATCAAAATAGATCAGTATGGAAAAGGAAAGGCTATCTTAGAAAAAATGGGCTATGAAGGGAAAGGACCAATTGGAAAGAGAAACGATGGTATTATAGAACCTATTCAACCTCTAACACTTCAGCCTAAAGACAAAACATGATTAGGCTATATAAGGGAATCAAGAGAAGAAGTACCTCAAAAAGTGGTAGAAAGGATTTTGCAAATGAGGGATGGGTCTACAATAGATTCAAATGAATATGAATGTGATCATTAATCTGCAACATCATACACTAAAAAAAATTTGACATCATTCAAGTGTATACACCCACACAAGAGGAGGGACAGAGTTTAGCAAGTAGACCTTGTTTTGAGATCAACAAATATCGATGACTCAAGCAAGGATGAACATACATCAAGTGAGCTAGATAACTCAGAGGAGGGTAATATCATATACCTTGACCTTCTGACTAAAAAAATTGACCACTTGGCTATTGGAACACTTATGACAATTGAATTTACTCAAACTAATGATTTATTACCTTTGATCCATCCCGAGCTTATTGATAGGGAACCCACTGAACCTTTTAATATACTAGTCTTTTCAAATGATGAGGCCATCATAAAATTTATTTGCAGTGATGAATCTAATACAAGTTGTACCCATAACACTCATAACAACACTTCAAAATAGGAGGGTGCTAAATCTTCTAGTTGCAAAAAAGACAATAGGAAAAATATATCTAATGTTGAAAACCTTTCTAAGGCACCATTAGATTGTGAAAATGAAAAAATAAAGAACATATCTAATAGCAAAAAAACCTTTCTAAGGCATTGAAAGATGGAAGATTTGACACCCTTCTAGAGCATTACCATGATAGATCACCAGTACTGGTGGAACCAACACAATCCATGCAATTGAAAAGGAAAATATTCTACATTTGGTAGGGTCTATGATAGAATAGGAGAAACCTGCCTTCACCAAGTTCTTTAAAGAGTGACATATCAATTTTTCTTGGTCTTATTTTGACATGCTAGGATTAGATCTAAATATCCTAATGCATCATCTATCTCTACCATTTGGAATCAAACCAATAAAGAAAAAATTGAGAAAAATGCATCCTCGCATCGCCCTAATGGTAAAATTTGAGCTAAAGAAATTGTTGGATGTAGGGTTCATTAGGTCCATAGATTATGCTAAGTGGATCTTCAATATTGTGCTTGTATCTAAACTGGATAATAACATCAGGATATGCACAGATTTTAGAGATCTAAATAAATCCTACCCAAAAGATGATTTTCCTATACCAAGCATTGATATCATTGTAGATCTAACGGTAGGCCACGCCATGTTGTCATTAATGGATGGTTTCTCAGGGTACAACCAAATATAGATAGCATCTAAAGATTAGGAAAAGACAACATTCACTTGTCCTTGGGGTACATTTTTTTGGAATGTCATGCCCTTTAGGTTGAAAAATGCAGGTGCAACATATCAGGGGGCGATGACCACTATCTTTCATGAGATGATGCATAATTTCATGGAAGATTATGTGGATGACATCTTAGAAAAATCATACACCCAAGAAGGACATTTGGAGATCCTCAACAAAATATTTACTAGACTGGAAAAATCCAATGTCAGGTTGAATCCAAAGATATGTGTGTTTGGGGTAACATCAACAAAAGTCCTTGGATACATACTATCAAAAAAAGGAATCAAAGTGGATCCAACTAAGGTCAACATAATAATGGAGATGCCACCACCAAAAAATATTAGTCACTTACGGTCTCTACAAGGTAGGCTACAATCCATCAGGAGATTTATCTCCCAATTGGTGGACAAAAGCCATCCATTCAATCATCTACTTCATAAGAATGTTTCATTCAAGTTGGATCATAATTGTGAATCAACTTTTAACCAGATAAAGCGATATTTGATGACACCTCCCATACTCATGCCACCTACAATAGAGAGACCTTTGTTACTATATATCACAAAACTGACATTTCTTTAGGAGCTCTCTTAGCACAAGAAGATTTTGAAGGAAATGAACAAGTTATTTAGTACATCAGTAGGACTCTCAACGGTTATGAAATAAATTACACATTCATAGAAAAAGATTGTTTGGAAGTGGTATTCACAACCCAACAATTGAGGCACTACATGTTGACTCATATAGTCAAACTCATCATAAAAATAGATCCATTAAAATATCTACTCAACAAAGCTACTCTGACAGGGAGACTAGCAAAATGGGTTATGATCTTAAGTAAGTTCAACATCTAGTATGTAGACTGGAAAGCCATCAAAGGATAGGTGATAGCTGATCAATTAGCTAAAGCTTTGTTACAGGATAATCATCCAATGAACACTGAATTTATAGATGTAGACATTCTAAATATTCCAACACAACAATGGAGACTTTATTTTGATGGATCATACAGACAAAGGGGATCTGGTGTGAGAATTCTATTTGTTACACCTCAAGGACACACCATCCCAAGGTACTAGAGACTAATGTTTCCATGCAATAATAATGTGGCTAAGTATGAAGCATTGGTTATTGACATAAAGGTGGCTATTGAATGGAACATCACAAAAATAAAAGTGTATGGAGACGCACATCTTGTCATCTATCAAGTAAATTACAAGTATTAAACAAAGGATGCAAAACTTGTGCAATCTAAGAAAATGATAGATGATCTTAAAAAGTACTTTGTGGAGATCAAGTTTGAACAGATACCAAAGATCGAGAACAAAGTTGCAGATGCCATGGCGACAATTTCTTCTCTCTTGAAATTACTAGAAAAGAAAGGTCATTATGAGTTCATGGTAGAACAAGTATCTAATCCAGCCTATAATAATCTTGAATCACAAACCATATGCCAAATAATAGACATTCAAACCTCACTCTATGTAAATATCTATACTTACCTCAAGGATAATATCCTACCTCTTGATCTTTCTAGAAACCAAAAGTGTAACTTCATCTATCAATCTGCTTGACATACACTAATTATCGATATCCTTTACCATCGAGGTCTAGATGGTACTCTTCTTCGGTGTGTAGAAAACAATGAATCTGAATCAACTTTACATGAGGTTCATGAAGGTATTTATGGAACTCATTCAAGTGGACCAACCCTAGCAAAGAAACCCCTCTGATTGGGGTATTAATTTCCAAACATGGAAAAGAAGTCTTATCAATTTGTTAAGAAATGTTAGAAATGTCAGATACATGGTAATCTAATCCATGCACCAGCACAGGAGTTGCACCCTTTCACATCAACATGGCCCTTTTGCCAGTTGGGACTAGACCTGGTAGGTAAGATAAACCCATCTTCATCTAATGGACACAAGTTCATAATCATAACAACAAAATACTTTACAAAATGGATAGAAGTGGTTCCTTTAACAACAATCACAAGGAAGCATATCTCATCTTTCATACTAAACTACATAATCTATCAGTATGGCATACCTCATTCCATTGTTATAGATAATGGAAGACCATTTAGAACCAAGATGTCTAGGAATTGTGTGAAAATTTTCATATCCAACTTCTTTTCTTAACACTGTACTATCCTTAGGAAATGGCCAAGTAGAGACCTCAAACAAGACAATTCTAAAAATACTAAAGAAAATGTTTAATGATGTTGGACATGATTGGCATGTTCAGCTCAATCCTACATCCTACCTAGCAGTATCCCTCTTGGTTTTCAATGTTGTGATCTGTGCCTGGGCTACAGCCAATTGAGTTTGTACTAATGCTAGAGCCTATACGTGTGATTGAACATGTGCCTACATCTAAGTCTAAGTCTTTGCTTATAAACCTTGAGCTTGAATAAGCCACTTCTATATAGTCTCTAACTGCACCTAAAGGCTCACAATCTGCAACTGATCTGTAACATCTCCCACTATTTTCCTCTTATGAGGCACTGTATGCTTAGGAAAATCTAAAGCAGGACTCGACCCACTTGCATCATCTCCACTATCGAGATCATAATCATCACCTTTGCTCTCATCATCACCTCCACTATCCCTCCCATCTCCATTTCCCTCCTCCTCACTGATATCCTCTGCTTCAACCTCACCAACCTCCTCTCTCCTCCATCTATGACCATGTGCAACATCAACATCCTTCTCTGGAGGTAATGGGGTAGGCTCATCAAGAATGGTAATGCATGGGAAAGGATGCAAATCAAGATACTCAGCTTAACCTACTTTCATAGGTGGCTCAACAATGTCAGGATTGATATCCCACTCAAAAGGCTATAAAGACTGAAACTCCTAAATGGTAGCATCATATGACAAACTAGGCCCCCAATTTGTAGAATCTTTTTGATGTCGGACGTAATGAGCAACACCCTGGGGTATACCCTACACTAGACCATACTTCCTATGAACTCATCTGAGCAAAAATATCTCTAACACTGAATGAGTATGACCAATTAGTAGTATTGACTGACAAAGAAAAGGCATCTGAATATCATCCTCATCCCAATGCTCGCAATCAAGGTATGGATGCCATGTCACTTTCTTCCAATGTTCTAACTTACCCAGTCTGGACTAAGTAAGGTGACTTGCATATCGGAACACATACGGCCTCATAGATGGCCTATATCGAAATGGCACTAGATGTGTGATATCTATGAGCTCCCATGCCCACACTTATAACAAAGTGGATCTTGGTGAAAAATTGTGACCTCGAAGATACACCACTGAATGCAAATCATGATACAGATGGGAAAGAATGCATATGCCCCAATAAAATATCATCCCATGAACAACCATGCTCTCCAGCACATGGCCCCAACCAACAAAAAGTCCTTTTCACCTGTAATGAAGACAAAGGAACCCTCCAATAAATCTAGCCAAAATTGCAGGAAGGGTGCAATAAACATCCACCATCTCACACCATGGAATCCAATATCCAAAAATTTGATCATCCTAAAAAACTCTACATATAGCATGAATCCCACCTTGCTTTATAGAATCATAAACAACATCTCCAACAATGGGAATTCACAAAATCTGCCAGACATCCTCTAGGGTGACCGTCATCTCACTAGTAGGAAGGTGAAAGGTGTTATGATCGCTATGCCACCTCTCAACTAATGATGTCAAGAGACCCCGATTAATCCTAATCTAGGGCATGTATAATAGGAAGATAATCTGCATCGAACAATGACTACTATATCAGGTTGTGCTAACTACAGTATCAAATCAAAATTCCATGGGAAACACTCTCGAACCTGAAGGTTTTCCAATGGCTCCTATTATTAGAAAATATCCAAAATCAGAACCCTTTGTCAAATCATCAAAACATCAAATATCCTATCAAATCTAATCAGCTCTTAGTGATAATTTTGATCAAATCTCATCAGTGAACATCATTGAACCTCACCTATCATGAGATCAATCATCAAAACATCAAATCAACCTCACTTATCATGAGGTCAATCAATCTAACTAAAATTATTCCTTACCTATCATGAGGATAATTATCATCAAATCAAACATCAGGCCTCACCTATCATGAGGTTGAACATCATCTACTTGATTAGGATAATAAATCATATCAAACCAAATGGCTGACATGATTGAAAATCAACAAAATCAAGGACAAATTTGACAAACTTAATCAATCTAACTTGGATGTGCTAAGTAGGCATTAAAAATGCTAAATCATGACATGCAACATTTCATCAGTCAAAAGCGCTAAAATAGGCAACCAAAGTGCCATTTCACAATAAGTGTTATTCTATTAAGTCAAAGTGTTAAAACTTCGGCTCAAAGCACTAAACTAATCAAAGTGCTAAAATAGAGGGTCAAAGCACTAAAGTTTCTAACCTAAGTGCTAAAACTATGGAAGTGTTAATTTATCCTACCTATGCACTAAAACAGTTAACCTAAGCACTAAAGTTTTCTAAGCACTAAAACACATGACCTAAGTGCTAAATTTTTCTAAGTGCACTAAAACAACAGTCCTGGGTATGTGTAGGATCATGATGGGCCAAAAAGTGGTGATATGTAACTGATATGATGGCCCATGTGGCTGACGACTTCTTTTTTATCCAAAATTGATGAAATGAAAAGGATTTTTAAAGGAGATTCTCAGCTTTCCACCAATATAAATTATGCTTTACTTTGAATTTGATAAATAATTATTATTCATTTTCTATTTGAATTATGATTAAGTCCTAATTGTTAGTCTGATTCAAAAAAATCTATAGCTTTCAAACAATATCACCATTTTTGAATCCAAAATTTGTGTCACATTCTATGCTTCGCATACTATAGGATTGTAAAAAATAAAATTAAATTTTATTAAGTTTTGACTAGGTTAAGGTGGTCAGACATACGAGTTTTTATATTTTTTAAAATTTGTAATAAAAAATTCATGATTAATTATTTACTTGGAAAAAAATTACAAAAAAATATGCATCCCATTGGGACATGAGTCCTTTACTTATATCTAAAATCTTATAAAAAATATTATCATTTTATTGTGGTTAGGGTGGTCGACCGATTTACACCTACTTTTTATTTTTCCCCTAAAATTTAAGTACTACTGCATTGAAATTTCAAATTTCCACCAAATAGTTTTTTAAAATAAACCTAGTTAGTTTAGAAACTACATTCAATTTTCTATAGATTCTATTCTTACATATTTTTGAAATAATATAGATAACTCATTCAAATTTTTACGTCAAGTTGCCTAACTCTGATTTTTTTGAATTTTTTGCCACTTAAGGGTCTGTTTTTTCCATGATGATCCTACACATACCCTCCTATGCGCTACAATGGAATGTGAAAGTGCTAAAAGAAGGGAAAATTTTAAAGATCCAAAAAAGCACAAAAAATGAGGGAGTTTATGGGTACATACCAGAGGTCCGTAAGCGGTCGGGTGTTGGTGATGTCACACATGCTCAAACCAGTGAGTGTGATATGGAATCAACATTTTACTCCAAGTTGCTCAACTTTCTCTCTCTCTCAAATTTTCAAAATCTCAAATGCACAAATGAGTTTGAAAGTGACCTTTTTGACCTATTCAAGGTTATTTTTGGTGGAATTTTTATGGGGTTAATTAATTTTTTTAAGGATAGATTAATACAAATCCATCCAGGGAAAATTTCTATACTTTCTATTGGGAGATAAATTATTTCAACATCGAATCTTCGTCAAATCATCATCAAATCATTATTAAATTGTAAAAAATTGAAAAGTTTCAGAAAATCCAAAAAAAAATAAAAAATCAATCAATGTATCCCCCGAGGGGGCATATACCCATCATCAATTAAAATAAAATTTTTGGGCATGTCAAGGGCACACTAAATTTTTTTTCATCAATACTAGTAGTAGTAGCAAAATTTTCTTTGAAGCAATGCGTAAACACATCACTTCAAAGAGGGGAAAAATGTATACACCTAAAAAATGGTCTGGAGAATATAATTAATTAAATATTATTTATTTGATTAATTAACCTTTATTTTTTGTACTATTAAATAAATAGAAATATTTATTTATACTTCATTCTCCTATTCTTCAATTTTAATAAAATATACAACTTCAATAGTTTTTGTTATTTAATTATCACATCATTCAATCTTAATTAATTAAACAAGGTTAAATACTTTGTTATTTAATTATCATATCCCTTCTATATTAATTTAATAAAAAAATTCTATATTTTTTTTAATTCAATTATTTATTCCCTTTTACTAATTTTGAATAAATAAAATTATTCAAATAAAAGCAAAAAGAAAATTTCCTCTATTCACTCATCAATAAAATTAGATTTCAAATATCTAATTAATTCAACATGCATTCACAAGAAAGCTTTGGAGATAAACTTGTAGGCAATCCTCTCAATCCCATTTCCTCTTATTCTTCCTATTAGATCTAGCCTAATGTTTTCATGGGGAGAAACCATTCCTTTCATCAGCTCAAACTTCTCAATCTCTCACCGCTCAATTCTCCAGATTTAATCCAAGCCATTGTTGTGTTGCCCTTGTACAAATGTGTTTTCATAAAATCTATAAATATAGCCTTCTAAAGCATGAAAATCATCTGAGAAATCCTAATTGTATGCAAACTTACTCTGTAGGAATAACAATCATAGCAATAGCAATCAAGCATTTAGTCATAGGATCATAGCAATATCATAGCATCAGTAGAATCCATATCATGGCTACATCTTATTTTTTACTATAGCTTCTTTTATCAGGTTTCATGTCAGGATAGTTTATAGTAGCATCATTTTATCATTAGCAATCATTACATCATTGTATTTAGCATCATTCCATTCTCTAGATAGGCATTTTAAATAATCGTGGTGCTTACAAAATCTAACAGCACTCTATGATTTGATAAATCTTTGGAGATAGGAGACAATGAGACACTTTTAGGTTTTCTATGCTTTAAATTAGCTTAATTCATGTTAAATCTTGATATAATGTTTCATTAAGAAATGTTTTATTTGTTTTACTTATTTACTTATCCCACACTTACACCATCTTTATGAGGATTATTGTAGGAGGAACAATCAATGTATTTATTTTAAATAACCTAATTGGGGAGAAATCCATTTACCAACTCTATAAACCTTATGAGAAGATTTGACTTGATAATTAGAACGAGATGATCCAAATCTAAATCAAAATAAAAAAATCATACAGAATAATAACTTGATTTAAAGAGAACTTTGCAATGAAATATTCTTATAATAAGTCTAATATTTTCTGCCAAACATACCTAATAAGTCTTTGATATCCCTTAAGAATCTATAAATCTCTCTCCAAACACATTTTCCAACAAATAAAAATAGTACTAATATCATGAGCAACCAACAAGCAGGAAAAATCTAAATGGTGTTAGTGTGACAAGAGGTCTTATCAAACTAGTTAGATTTTACCCTATTTAGTGGAGTACTATTCACACTACACTTAGAGGTTATCTAGACTTTTGTCTCAACTCATTAGGATCACCAAGTTTCTCAACACTTATCCATGGAGTCGAACCCTTGTTTCATACTTGGAGGGGTAGTGAAAGTTTCACTCCTACCTTCTCACCTCTTCTTGCTTTTTATTATAAGGATCATTTATACATTTTGTAGTGTAGAAAAATGCATACCTTTGCATTTTCACACTTAATATGGACCTATTTTAGCATCCCTTGCATTAAATTCCCTTTAGGTCACTTATTATGGGCCCCTAAGACCCCTTTTTGTGCATCTGAGGTATATTTCAATTGTAAACCCAACCAAATCAACAAGACAACCTTTAATCTTGGCAACCCACCTGTTAAAATTGCAAAACAAACCTTGTGGGACCAAGATGCCCCTGGTGGTGTCTTAGCCCACCCTAGTGGGACCAATACACCACTGAGGGCATCTTAGTTCCAGGGGATTTATTTTTTAGAATTAAGAGTGGGAAATGAAAATATTTGATTGAATTTGGCATTTTGTCAGCCTTTGGGAACTAATAATAGGGTTATTAGATAGGAATGCCTATGAAAGTAAGATTCACACCCATTTTCACCTAAGTTATGAAAAGAGAGGAAGAGAGAACTCTAAGAGTAAGGAGAGTTTCAAGGAGTAAGGAACTGAAGTCTTAGAGTAGTCTTCTATTATGTTTCTGTAGGTTTTTCAAGACTATTTTCAAGTCAAGATCTAGCATTGCGAAATACAAATCATTAATGCCTATGGAGAATCATGAGATATTATAGGTTGGAGATGCAACTAGCCATACTTCCAAGCCTAAGGACTTGTTTCTTGAGTGATTCCATCTTCCAGTGTTCTATTTTCTACCTAAGGAAGGCATATTTTTTGTTTATGGCTTATTAGGGTGATTTGAGATCTCCTTTGTAGGTCATCTTCATTTGCATCTTAGGAATTCTATTCTAACACATTTGAATAGGGTTTCTAAATTTTCTAGCTAGCATAATATTAGACACACTTAATATTAGGGCTCACACACATTTCCATTTTTAGATCTATGCATTTTCTAGGTTATTTATAGGTTTAGATATGAAGATTTGGTAAAGAAGAAGTTCATAGATTGAACCTCAAGATCACATTTCGAGGTTGCAGAAATTCAAATCAGGACTAAGTCGACAACAAGGGAATCTTAGTCCTCTCAGGGGTATTTTACATAGATTCTTTGATATTATGTTCTAACATCTGAAGATTCCACCTTTTCCGTAGAAAATAGTAGTAGGACTAAGACAATAGTAAGGGTTTCTTTGTCCTCCCTGGCATATTATGACAACATTTTTGTATTTCTAGAATCTTGATTACATTTCGAGACTTCCTAGGTAAATACAACCTAACTTGTTACTTAATTTTGTCATTTGCACTCATCATTTGGCTTATATTATTAGGTTTTGTGAGTTGAATGCTAAGTTTTATTCTCCATCTTTAAAGCCTAAAGACTCCCCTCTAGGTCTTCCTTGTTGAGAATTGACTCACCCTTGTGTTGATAGCCAATCCAATTTGGGATTCTAGGGAATATTTGAATGATAATTGAAGAATAGTGATGTTATATGACCTAGGCCATAAAGCATCCCACTTTCCACCATTATTCATCTTGGTGAACTTGATGTTTTGGACATTCATTTTTCTAATTTGGAGTTCATTAAAGTCCTAGATCTAGGTTGCATTAATTCTTGCATTGCATCTTGCATTTGTGAAAGTTCATTTATGGTTTCTCACATTTGTTGTAGTGAAAGTGCATATACATTGCAATTTTGATTTCTTGCATCATTTTATTTTATTGAAAAACTGAAAAAGTGCATTTTCAATCATCCTAATTGTATTTAGGAACATTTTTATTACATTAAAAATGAAAAATATTGTATTAAACTTTCCATTCAATTGCTTGTCACTAGTCACTTTTTCTTGCATTCATTTGCATAGTTTTTTGTTTCTAAACATCAGGTCGCTAGGTAGGAAACCTAGGAACACTGTTATCAACTCAAATTTTGTTATTTTTTCTAAAAAATACCTTTATTGGGACTAAAATTCCATTATTGGCATCTCAATCCCTTGGTGGTGTTTTTTGCTCAGAATCCTGTATGTGTCATTTGCTCTTTGTTCCTATTTTCAGAACCTCCAAATTTCATCAAAAGGACAAAGATGCCCTTACTAGCATCTTAGTCCCTATGGAGTTTGAGGTTACAACTTTTAGGGTTAAACAATGAATTTTTGTCCTTCTATTTGTTGTAGTTACTTTACTATTCTAGTCTATCAGTTTACTATTTCATACATTTTCATAATTCACATTTACATTGATTGATAAAAATAGATTATTGCATTTTCATTTTGTTAGTTGTAGACTTCATTGTACATTCATTAAAAAATTAAAATAAAAAAAGAAAAACATTAAATCTAAACAACCATAGATTCATGGTTATTTAAAGAATGTCAAAACCCTTTTTCTAAGTTAGCTTAACCCTCGATCCTTTTAGTAGTGATGACTTTGATATGTTAGATGAATCCCTTGAGGACTTCATCTCAAAAGGTTCATCCACTAAGGCTTGCTAAGAAAAAACTAAACAAAGAGAAGTAAATTTCATCCAACCTCAACTTATCCTTTACCCACCTTCAAATAAACCTCAACCTACAAACAAACCCCTCCTTATCCTTGAAGCACCTAAGAAAAATGTGTCACAAAAATCAAGTTATAATATTGTTTCTCATACATTTAACACAATGAATAATAGACAACCTCAACCTAATCTCATTTCATTACCATTTCCTAATCCTATATTGCCAAGTGCTCCTCATTTACTATCACATAATGGAAAGGAGTATTATCTTATTGAACAACTTAATAATACTCCCGTTAAGATTTCCTTATGGGATCTTGTTCAAAGTTCACCTAGTTAACACACCATAGTTCAAACAACCCTACAACAAGTTGTGATTTCTCCTGGTACAAATGCAAACAATTTGGAAGCTCTAATACAAGTAAGGAATACACTTAATGCAAACATCACCTTTCACCAGCATGATCTCCCTCCCTTGGAGATGAGAAAGAAATATGATGCATTCATGATAATATCCAGATACAATAGTATGAGAATAAAAATAACCCTTGTTGATAATGGCTTAGCCCTTCGTGTGTGAAATGTGAACCTTTTAGATACGTTGGGTGTGGACAAATAAAAAATGAAACTTGATTCCTTATCAATTCAAGGATTTGAAAATATAGGAAAGCATTTGCTCATTGTGATTACTTTACCTATTACAGTTAGAAAGGATACTTTACAAACTCTTATTCATGTTATGCCTCATGACCTTTCATATAATCTTCTTTTAGTAAGACCATGGATTCATGAGATGCATACAGTGCCTCAACTCTTCATCGTATCATGAAGTATTTCTATCAAAATAAGTTATACCAAATTGAAATGGACCCTAAGCCTAAAAGTTGTTTAAAATTTGAGAAAGGAACCACTAGTCCTCTGAAAAAATTAATTCCAACATCAAAAAATAGAACCTATGAAAGAGGAAACACAAGAGATGGAATTAGTGGTAATTATTAGATGATTATTGGGGTTCCTTGGAATTCAAACCTTCATTTATGGGAGAATATATAATCACAAGAAAAGAGGATGAAGAAAAAAAGAAACTAATGGTTATGTCAACACTCAACTCAGAAGAAAACTCACAAGCATATATCTCATCTTCTCTTGAAGAACACACAAGTTATACAAAAAACTTTGATGAGATAGATTATCAACAACCACCAAACCCAAAAGAAATGGAAAGAATTTATGGGACAAGTTATGAACTTATGAATAAATTGGATTATAGTGGAAAAGGATGTGGAAAGAAAGAACAAGGAATTTTTGTTCCTATGGAACCTAATGCTCAAAAAACAAAAACTGGTTTAGGATACTATCCTTCTAAGATAACACAAGCAAACAAGAGACCTTCATTAAACATTAACACCCTTATGTGTAAACCAAACATAAATCTCACCTTGAAGCATCTAGAATTGCTTGATATGAATTCTGAACCATTGTGGGAATACTTTGAAGATGATGAAGCATTGAAACAAATGCTAGGATTTTATGATAATTCATCTACTCCTCAAAAGAAAAAGGCTTCATGTGCTATGATTAGCACCAAACAAAAATATGGAGAAAGGGAGAATGATGAGATAGACATGAATAATGAAGAATAAAACCCTAAATTTCCAAAATCAAATGTACTCCCTTTAGGGGATATCGTGGATATAGCAATGGACATCAATGATAAAGAGAGTGATTAAGATAGGAAAATTCCTCGATGATGGGGAACAAGAGGATACTGCAACTTTGCTTCATGACTTTCCCAAAAATTTTGCTTGGAATTATTCAAATATGTCGAGAATTGATCCTAAGATTATAATACACAATATATTCCTTGATGAAAATGCCAAGCTCGTAAGACAGAAGATTCAAAAAAATGAACCCTAAAATATCCTTGCTAGTTAAGGAAGAAATTAAAAGCCTCCTTGAGGTTGGTTTCATAAGACCTAAAGATTATTCTCCTTGGATCTCAAGCATTTTTTTAGTTGCAAAACTTGACAATCATATTAGGATGTGTACAAATTTTCATGATTTGAATAAAGCATCTTTAAAAGATGACTTTACCCTTCCTAATATTAAGATGATAGTAGACTCGACTGTGGGACATGCTTTATTGTAATTCATGGACAAATTTTCTAGATACAATCAAATTTTAATCAACCCTCAAGATCAACATAAAACAAAATTCACCACTATTTCAGAAACATTTTGTTTGGTTATGATTCCCTTTGGATTGAAGAACACAAGTGCAACATATCAATGAGCTATGACATTAATATTTCATGATTACATACATAATATTTTGGAATATTTTGTTAATGATATTATAGCTAAATCTTTAACAAGACAAGACTATGTGATTGTTCTTCAAAATATTTTTGAGTGAATTCAAAAATAAAACATGAGATTGAATCCAAAAAAGTTTTTTTTTTGGTGTAGATAGTGGAAAACTTCTAGAGTTGATTATTTCTCATAGAGGCATTGAGGTGGATACAAATAAAATTGATACTATAGTTAACATGTCACCTCATAGAAATATCTCTCAATTGCATACATTACAAGGAATAATTCAAGCCATTTTTCATTTTGTATCATCCTTAGCAGATCAAACATTTCCATTTACACATCTCCTCAAGAAAGGTGTGCCTTTCAGTTGGAACAAAGACTGTAAATAGGTCTTTGAAAGTTTGAAATATTATCTTATCACTCCACATGTTTTACAACCTACCATGCAAAACAAACCATTCATTCTTTATACATCGACATCAACCGATGCTATCGCAGCATTGTTGGCTCAACAAGACAAAAAGAGTACAAAAAATCATGTTTATTACATTAGTCTAACATGGATTGATTATGAGAAACGATACACAACAATATAAAAATAATGTTTGGATCTTGTTTTCACTACTAGTAAGTTGCAACATTACTTATTGAATGTAGAAATACATGTGATGAAAATTTTTGACCTTTTAAGACACCTTTTCACTAAAACATCCTTGTCAAGATGCTTAGCTAAGTGGGTAATGTTGTTAACTAAGTTTGACCATAAATTTTCTTCACAAAAAGAAATTAAGGGTCAAGCCTTGACTGACCAAATGGTTGATGCTCCTTCTCCTTTAGTGTTACCTGGTAATGACTCTTTCCCTGATAATAATGTGTTGAAAATTGAATAAAATGCTTAGGAATTATATTTTGATAGATCTAAGTGCAGAACTGGCTTTGATGTAGGGGTTATAATAAAGCCACCTGCAAAAGAGTCTATTCCCTTATCATATCAGTTAAACTTCCTATGTAGAAACAACACTGTTGAGTATGAAGCATTACTCATTGGATTACATACCATTCTAGCTATGGGTGCTAGAGACATTAGGATATTTGGTGATTCACAACTAGTCATCAAACAAATAAATGGAACATATCAAACAAAGCATGAAAAATTATCAAAATACAAGGATCTCATAATGAATTTGTTAGAGTAGTTTGAATCATTCACCATTGACAACATCCCTTGAAAAGATAATCATCACGCAAATGCAATGGCATGTTCAACTTCTCTTAAATATCCCCTCAATATCCTTCAAAAGACTCAATCTTCATTGTGCATATAGTTATGGAACCATCAATCGAAGATAAATTAGATGAAGTGCTAGCAACAACCATTAAAGACTCTAGTGAATGGTATGCTATTTAGAACTTATGGTGTATGTTATGTTAGATTAAATCCTTATTTGCATTTAATAATTAAATCATGATTCCATTTAATTTAGCATAATATACTACCTTGAATAAATCTAAGAAAGCTTAAGAAAATGCATGTTAGATCATGGAGACATTTATTGAATAGTCTAACAAAGATTATTTAATAAATCACATTTCCATCTAACACACATAAATATAAATTCCAAAGATGCTCATATATACATATCAATTTTTTTAATACATCTCATCAATATTATGGTGTCACTATGGCCTATGATTTCTAGATCCCCTGGGATCTGATTTTTGCACTCGTCAAGAGACACTGGTGTGTGATCAACATAAACTCATGGTGGCCATCTCTTGCATAGTCTGTAGTGCCTCATGTGCCTCACTATCATGTATTAATGCATCCACATGCTCTTGCTCTATGCAGTCTCTATCATCCTGGATTCTAGTATTCAATCTTTGTAGCCGCTCGATCTATGACTATAAGATAGCCTATCTCTCAGACCTTCAAGCTACTCGAGCCTCCTCTAACTCCACATCTAGTGCTAATACCAGACCCTCAGCTCGATCAACATGCTTGGATATGCTAATGAGTGCTCCCTTGATCCTCACATAAGGCTTGAACAGGTCTATGCATTGCACCATGAACTATGGGGGCATGTGCTATGTGACTATAGCCTCATCTATAGGGGTGGCACTATCTTGACATCCATGCATCAAAAGAGTTCCTAAGGATCTACCATGAGACTTGGGAGATATAAATCATAAGAATAATCAGTATACATCATCATAATATACATATACATGAGCATGATATACATAAAAACATAAAATACATAACAATCAATCTCACCACCTTGGTCTGTAGCATGATCCATAGGAATCTCAAACACCCTACTACTCTCCCTATTTTCTCAAACACTGGCACGTGCAGACTATGACCCTGTAACCCATGTGGGAACTATATCTCTCCACTTGGGTCTAGGAGGACTAGCCTCACCCTTGTTGTTGTCCTCATAGTCATTTTCCTCCTCTGACTCCTCATCCCCATATGGAAATAAGTCTACTAGATCTATCCCCCTACCTGGCTCTCTGTCCTCATCCCCCTAATTTGGTAAAGGTCCTACAAAGCCCATAGGATAGCCCATAGGAAAGATAGGTCCTGGCTGAGTCACCTCCCACCACTCATCATATTGCTTTGTCATACCGATGTAGTTAGCATCAAATACTAGGTGAAGTTTGTATCCTCCTCCTCTGTATCAACCTGGACAACATCTTCTGCTATTAGACATTTGAGGTCCCTAGGTCTACATGTGCTCCATACTGACCATCTGTATTAATTTTGTAACACTGGTCATCTCTGTATCTTCCCATTTGAACTATCTCATTACACAATCGTAGTAGAAGGTTCTCATTATGTGATCACATCGCCCTAACAAGATTTTATCCCTCTACATTTGTCTCATCTATCCTATAGTTTCTATCCAAAAGAGATCCATCAAATAGGGTCTCCATACAATATCCTCCTCCCTCAACCTATCAAATCTGACCCTCCAAAATAGTACATCATTGTGCTGTGAATCCTATCTAAGTAGATAACTGAATTCTCATGGGTATCCCACCATTGTGGCAATTGGAAATCACCTCAGTTTGGTACAACTAATGTGCTCTAGGCACCAAGTCTATAATAGAGTTTAGTGAAGCATGTTGTTCACCTCTCCATAAGTAAACCAACCCAAGTCATAATATAGGTGCGCGAGTATTCTTTAACCCCATACAAATATGAAGTAGTAGTGCTCCATGTCTCTGATTGTGTGCACTAATCCTCCCTCTAGATGTTCCTCGTGGCCATTGAAAACTAGTACCAGTGCTATTGTGAAAATAATGATGTGTCTGACAAGTGATGATTGTGCATGTAAAATCCATGCAAGCTCTATGCACAATCCTATGACTCTGCAATGAACCAATCTACTTAGGCAGAACTCCATGTTAGACTGCATATCCTCAAAGCTCTTTCTATGTGCTAGAAAAACCCTCTCACCTCACATGGGAACTTGTAGTATCTAGTGCACATCATCCAAGATGATAATCATCTCTCCTTTTGGTAAGTGAAATATGCAAGTATTTGTGTCCCATCTCTTCGCCAATGCCATTAGCATGGCATCGTTATATCACATGGTTGGGGCTCAAAGATAGGCCCAGTAGAGGCTTGTCTCCTGGAGGATATGCACGTCCTCCTCAGGTAGTTGATTGACTAGCTCTTGTAAATGACCAAATGCTCAACCACCCAAGTGTTGGTGTGATCGAGATGCAATCTAGCATAGAAACAAAGCAAAATGCCATTTAAAATATCTTAAAAACTTAAATTTTTTCTTTAATGATCAAAAAGTGTGCTAGAATTGCTCTATAATATCTTAATTAAGGGTTTTAGACACTTTATTCCATAACTAGGACACTTTCCAACAAAGTGAGACATTTTACAAAAAGTGACACTTTGCAAAAATCTAGAAAAATGAAAGAAAATAACTCCTTACACCATAAATTCATCTAAAAATTTCATAGAAACAAAAAAAATTGATTAAATGAAAACACAAAAAAGGTAAAATCTAGTCACTGTAGGCTATAGCTCATCCCATCTAACCACCTCCCATAGTAGCTCAATCCATGAATGCGTGGATGGGCATATGACCAGCATGATACCTCACTCTACTCCAAACTCACTCTACAAAGGGGTAAAAGATAAAATGAAAATGAATTAACTTCCCTTTTATCCTTTTATATGCATTTTTAGGTCACTTTTTTTAAAAAAGAAAATAACTATTTTATTGAAACTAACATATTGGGGACCATTGAACTCCATTTTTATGCCATCTATTGCATTGGAATCATGGTTCCCCTCCCATTATCATCAAAGTTCTATCATCAAGTGGCATGGTACCTGTAAATTCCCTATGATAGACTTGTGCAATTTGATGCGGTTGGATTGATACATTGATTCCACCTCCATAAAGCAAGCGGAATAAAGGGGGGGCATACATCTACCCATGAATTCAATTTGCTAGACATGTTAGATAATGATTATTTTTGTGATATTAATGAATCTGTGATGCAAGATGCAGTTCCTAAGATTTTTCTTTTTTAGGTAACTATAGTGGGGGCTTCATTTTCCCTATTGAATCCATATGAGTATCCTTTTATGAAGTTACCTTTTCAAGTACTTTAGCTTGAATATGCATGTAGTGTCATATGTGCACTAAAGTGGGCACTAAAGTGGGGTCTAAGTGTAGTGTAGTAAAATACATACCTTTGCATTTTGCACACTTAACTTGAACCTATTTTAGCATCCCTTGCATTAAATTACCTTTAGGTCACTTATTATGGGCCCTAAGACCCCTTTTTGTGCATCCTAAGGTATATTTCAACTGTAAACCCAACCGAATCAACAAGATAAAATTTAATCTTCACAACCCACCTTTTAAAATTTCAAATTAATCTTTGTCAGACCAAGACACCCTTGGTGGCGTCTTAGTCTCCCCTAGTAGTACCAAGATGCCACCTAGGGAATCTTGGTCCTCGAGACTTTATTTTCAGGAATTAAGAGAGGGAAATGAAAATATTTGATTTCATTTGGAATTTTGTTAGCCTTTGGGATATAATAATTAGGTTATTAGATAGGAATGCCTATAAAAGTAATATTCACACCCATTTTCACCTAAGTTATGACAAGAGAAGAAGAGATAACTCAAAGAGAAAGAAGGAGAGTTTCAAGGAGCAAGGAATTGAAATCTTGGAGCAATCTTCTATTATGTTTTTGTATTTTTTTCAATTTTATTTACAAGTGAATATCTAGCATTGCCAAAGACTAATGATGCATTCCCATGGATGATTATGAGAGATTCTAGGTTGGAGATGCAACTAGCCATACTTCTAAACCTAAGGACTTGTTTCTTGAGTGATGCCATTTTCTATTTTTGTTCTCTTTTCTCCCTAAGGGAGGTATATTTCATGTTTATGGCTTATTAGGTTGATTTGAGATCTCCTTTTTAGGTCATCTCCATTTGCATTTATAGACACTAAAAATTGTCCTAGGCTTGCGATCTCTAAATTCTCCATCATTTTCCCTTTTGTCTTTGATAATTAAATAATTTTAATTATTTAATTATTTTCTAAAGTCATATGTCTTCTATTAATTAAATAATTTCTAATTATTTAATTAATTCATTTCTATCTTTATTTCTTCCTGATTAATTAAATAAATTCTTATTTATTTAATTTTTTTCCACTTTCCACTAAAATTAAATAATTATTTTAATTATTTAATTATTCATTAGCCTCTTCCCTCATAAATTAAATAAATTTTATTTGGTCCACTCTCTTGAATTTTGAATTATATATTTATTTAATTCAAAATGATTCCTTTTATCATATTCCTCTATAATTAAATAATTATTTTAACTATTTAATTATTCATTGGCCACCTAAATTAAATAATTTTTATTATTTAATTTCTTTTATCACCTCTTTATCCATGCCAATCTTATCTTCCACATCAAATATTATCTCTTGACATCTCATTTAATCCTAGCCCTTGATTGAATTAACTCGCAATTCATTCTCAACCTGTCATCCTTATCATTTTCCCTAATTTAGCCCTAACCCTATTTCATACTACAACTTTCAATCTTCGCCATTGATTAAGACATCTTCTTAGAATCTAATCTCAACCATTCATTCAAATTTTTCTTTTCTATGAAAGACATTACCCTAATCATTTTCATGATCTACACATATTATGCAAGTACATGCTGCTAGTGTGAGACAATAATCTTCAATATGTTGTTAGTCGCTTGAAATAGGATTATTATTGCACACTCAAATCTGAGAGAAATTATCATATTCAAGAAAAATGGAGAAGTGCAATGGAGGTGAATCAATGGTGTCATGAAGATTTGGTAATATTTTTTTATGCTTTATGTCTTTATGCTCGTTTATGCTTCATTGTTTATTAGGGTTTGATTTATATGCTTTATTGCATTAAGCTTAAGATTTTACCCTAGTTACAACATCTTAGGAATTCTATTCTAACACATTTGAATAGGGTTTCTCCATGTTCTAGCTAGCATAATCTTAGACACACTTAAGATTAGGGCTCACACACATTTGCATTTTTAGATCTATGCATTTTCATGAAGGTTTAATTACCAAACAAGGGGTTTGACCAAGGAAAACCCCCATAAACAATCAATAAAATTTCCTATGTTTTCTAAGTTATTTATAGGTTCAGATCTGAAGATTTAGTGAAGAAGAATTGCAAAAATTTAACTAGATGATCACATTTTGAATTTACAGAAATTCAAATCAAGACTAATTCAATAGAAAGGGCATCTTAGTCCTCCTAGAGGTATTTTGGAGAGATTATTTGAGATTCTTTTTTGACATCCAAAGATTCCTTATTTTCCCCAAAAAATTGTTGCAGAACTAATACAATAGTAAGGGCATCTTTGTCCTCCCTGACATATTTTGATATCATTTTTGCATTTCTAGAATTCTCATTACATTTTTAGACTTCCCAAGTACATACATCCTAACTTGTTACTTAATTTTGTCATTTGTGCTCATCATTTGGCTTTCATTACTAGATTTTGTGAGTTTAATGCTAAGTTTTCTCTTCCAATCCTTTGCTTGGTGTTGAACCCTTCAAATCCTAAAGACTCCCCCCTAGGTCTTCCTTGTTGAGAATTGACTCACACTTGTGTTCATAGTCAATCTAATTTGGGATCCTAGGGAATATTTGAATGATAATTGGATAATAGTGGTGTTATATGACCTAGGCCATTAACCATCCCGCTTTTCACCATTATTCAAATTTTATAACACATTACATGCTTATGGTATTTTCTCATTTTGTATAATGTTCATTTTTGGATTGTTTTGAATTTGCAAGTTGATCTTGGTTGCTCCAACGTGGTATTAGGGAAATGTTGCAAATCCAATCCCTTTCTTCCTTGAATTTGTGATCTTAAAATAGATCAACTCTAAAATGGTGCCTTATGGAGAAAAATTAACATCATGATTGCACTCAAAAGGGCCAATAGATGAATTTTTAATATATTATACTTATATTCTTGGAATCAAAAAAATATTTAAGGTTTTAGGGGCTCATGCATGAATCACTATACAAAAATTTGTACAACCATAAAGATGTAATGCTATACTACATTAATATGTTACCTCAACCTTCGTGCCTTTATTCGTGTATATTTATCTCAAAACATGTGTTGTCTTGACCTTTGTGCAATGATTTTTTGTAATATTTTTTATAAAATTTGTAGGGTATTGCATTGCATAATGATTATGTCAGAAATCATCCTACAAAGTACCTTGCTAACATTAGCATTGTGTAGCCAAAACCACCTACACCCAAGATTAGTGGTTTTGTGGTATTCAAAGGGAAAATTTGAAATTTTTAGGCAATTTTTCAAAAAATGAAAAGTTTTTTTTGGAATATTCCACCCATGAGGAATATTATTGTGGAAATTTAGAATATTTCACTACTGATGATAGCATTATTTCATCATTTTTCATTTTTTTCTTGTTTCAATTTTTTTCTCAACTTCAGGAGCCTCATTCTCAAGCATACAAATATCTTTCTAAGTGAGTTGTTATTTTCATTATGCATAGTTGTTCGTCCTCTATTTAGAGGTATGATTTTTTTTGCAATATTATGTACATTTTTTTGAAAAAATATAGTTTTTCAAAAGACACCTTGCACATTTCCTATTTTTGGAACTTCAAAGGGCATGTTTGGGTTCATTCAAACTCCTTTTTGTGTCTTTATTTTTGAACTTGAATGATTTTTTGAGATTTTGAATTGGTGATGTTAAGTTTTCATGAATATATTTCATAATTTTAAATTTTGAGTATGCATTTTGAATCTTTTTTGCATCAAACCCACATTGTAGAATCTATAATGCACTAAAATAAAGTTCCATATCACTATATCATTTTAGGTGGGTCATGATTTTAATAATAAAGTTTTTCATGTTCTCTTTTTTTGTCATTTTCTTGAGTTTTGAAAGGAATACTTGATATATGTCTTTTTTTTACACCTTGTGACACTCATAGAAAGTGCCACAAAAATTGAATGTTTGTTCCTTAGGGATGGAATTATGTACTTATACTAAATTATAAAATATAATGGGGTATTGTGTAGTTCCTTGATTTTCCATCATTGAAATGGATCATTGTGATTCTCAGCTCATATGTGTATTCCTTGATGCACACCCTTTTTTAGTTTCTTGTACATATTTTTGGATTTGATGTTGGGTTTACATTCCAATCCACACTTTTATGCCAAATTTTAGTTGTTCTACCTATACCAATTCCTCGTCAACATTAAGGGGAGTATTATCATAGTGTTATGCTAATGCTTCCTATGTTTAAATGAAGTAGTAGAGGAACATTCTACATTTTTGGGGGGTCTTATAGACCTTTTATCATTATCTCTCCTATGGGGGGATTAATTTATTGGATCACATTTTGTGAGATTGTAGTACTTATGTAGATTATTCTAATACACAATTGAGTAGTGTACTACATGAAACTCATTCATTTGTTGATTTTACTCTACAATAATATTACCATCTACATTTCCAACTTCAAGGAGTTTGATTTCTTTTGTACCACCTGTAGACACCTAAATTTGGCCACTTACATTTGGTAAAATTTATCCTTTTTATCTAAATATCCTCTCATTGGCATTAATTAAGTAATATTAATATTATTTAATTAATACCCCTTAAATTCCTCTAAATCCCTAAGGTATTTAGTTAAATAATTAAATACTTTACCCTTTATTCTATTCATCCAAGGAATTAAATAAATAACCCATTTATTTAATTCCCTTCATCTTCCATCCCCCATAATCTTTACTTAATCCTAATCCTCCTCCTAATCCCATCATTAGGGTTGTACACATGTCTAATCCTTAATCCTAATCCACCTCCTAATCCCATCATTAGGGGTGTGCACATGTCTAATCCATGATTAGGATGTGTCGCATTCTCCAACTTTTGCAAGTTGGCTTCTAATCTTCATTAGCCACCTAATTGTCTTCTAATCATTGATTAGCTAGTCTAATCAACACCTTGGTAAACTCTTCCCATTCCCCAAGGAATTTTTAATTCCTTTTTGTCTTCCCAAGGTCCTCTCATGGAATTTTTAATTCCATTTACAATCCCCATGTCCTCCCAATGGAATTTTAAATTTCATTTATTCATTTGACGTTTTTAAGGAATATTAAATTCCTTTTATCCTCCCCATGCATATTAAAAAGGAATTTTTAATTCCTTTAGTCAACCCTTTGATCTCAACCATTGATCTCATGTCCTCTTTCAATCTCCACTATCCATCCTATCTCCCTTCGTTAAATGGCTAACACTTAGCCATTTTTGCATTCTCTTAACCATTTTACAACCCTAACCACATTCTCAACCATTCTAGAACCCTAATCATTCTTTCATTCATACACACCATATCCATAGCCAAAAACCTTGAATCCATAGCCATTTTCATCCATCCTTGCATCCAAATAAAGAAAAAAATCAAGTCGTTATGCTGCCGAAATCAATCTAGGAGCACACATATTAAGCTATCAACAAGGCCAACCAACCATTCAACTCAGAAAAGGTAACTCACCCCTTTTTTATTGTTTTGTTCAAGTTTAACTAGGTAAATCTTGAGGTGTTGTTGTGTTTCCCTTGCTTTCATTTCATTTCATTTTTCATTTTAGACTAGGAGATTTAACACTACACACATTTCTGGCAAGCCCGGTGGGACCCACGTCATGGGTCTTTTTCTTCACATTTTTTATTGCTTTGGTTTTGCACATTCAGGTTACATGCAAGGGTGAATCCGTTCTGAACAGATGAATTTTCACCTCATGAGGGTGAATTTTCACTTAGAAATAGGCAAAATTACATCCAGAGGAAAATTTTCCTAATACAAGGGCAAAGTTGTAGTACAAGAAAATTCGCCCATCCTTTCAAAATAACAAAATTTGCTCCCTAAATGACTAAATTTTCTCTCAAGAAAATTTTCCCATCCATTGAGTGAATTCTCCCATCATTCAAAACAACCAAATTCGCTCCCTAAATGACCAAATTTTCTCTCAAGCAAATTCACCTATCCTCTGAGAAAATTCGCCCATCCCTCCAAAATGACCAAATTCGCTCCCTAAACGACCAAATTTGCTCTCAAGAAAATTCACTCCTCTTAGAAAATTCTCCCATCCTCTAAAAATGACCAAATTCACCCATCCCTCCAAAACAACCAAATTTTCTCTCAAGAAAATTCACCCATCACTCTAGAATGACCAAATTCACTCATAGAACAACCAAATTTTCTCTCAACCAAATTCACCCATTCTTTGAGAAAATTTGCCCATCCCCCCAGAATGACTAAGTTGGCTCATAGAACGACCAAATTTTCTCTTAAGCAAATTTTCCCATCCTTTGAGTAAATTCGTCCATCGCTATAGAATGACCAAATTTGCTCATAGAACAACCAAATTTGCTCTAAAGAAAATTCACCCATCCCTCCAAAACAACCAAATTTTCTCAAAAGAATAGGAAAATTTTCTCATTGACAAAGGAAAATTTTCTCATCTAGATAGGTGAATTTTCCTCACACAGAGGGGAATCTAAGGTAAATCCGAGACCTGAATTTCTAGTTTTTGGCATCATTTTGGTTCTATTTTCGGGTACTAATCTGCTAACTTGTTTGTTTGTGAGTGTCCCTAGTTTTTGCTAATGATTTCTGCAGCTTGTTCTCATCCGTCCAAGACTGGTGGTTTCAAACTACTAACACATTTTCTATAGAACGATCAGTCCAAGTCCTTTTAGTTAATTTGTTTGTTGTTTTTTCCATACTAGCTAGGCACACATAGATTAATTAGAGGGCTAATTAACTTTCTTGTTGTTCTTGTGAGTGGACTATTGACGTATCCAATCCCCTTATGCCATTTGGTGATCCTGGGTGACATTAAATCGTAGTTCACTCTAGTCCAATCAAATCTACCTAGGAAGTGCTAGTGTGTCTAAGCTCTCCTCTTGCGCTACTTGTGAGCCTAGGGACTAGTTGGAAACATCTAGTATCTTGTTTATTTAGTGGGACCTACCTAGGATTTCATCACTTGGGGGAAAATTTCAACCACTTGTTACCGTCAGAGTATCTAAAGGGGGGAGAGTGAAAGTTGTGCCTCAATCCAGTCATGTCGTTTCTAGAAGAGCGTCAAAACTAGGGTGATACCTAGATAAGACATCAAGAGTTGGTCTAAGTTTCTAGTACCTCACTAGAGCTCTCGACACACACTTGTGAGGGCCGATATTCATGATTGTGTCCCACATATCGTGTGTATATCGGGGACTCATGAGATTTCCTTGTATATAGAGATTCATCTTATAGTCATGACTTGGTGTAGTGTAGGGGATGTGCACCATACCCCAAAGTTACTCACCATGTACTCCCTTGCGTTGAGATAGGAATCCTCATGGTTGAATATGATAGTCCTCAAGTGAGAGTGTGAAGGTGATCTCATGGCATCTGTTGACAACCCTATGCCACTGGAACGTTAGCCATCTTCCTTCACGAGAAAGAGTGATCCAAAGAACCACCTTGGTATCACAGAGTATTAACCTTGGGTTATCTAATCAAGGTGGTGGTCCTACATCAAGTTTGTAAGTCCTCATCACTACTTCTAGGATCATGTTGCCTGGTGTGCCTTCTTCATCCAATACCAATGCTTTTTCATTTTCAGTTGAGTTAGCCTTGCCTTTTGTCTATTGTTTTCCATGCTTGTCATCCTTTGCCATAGTTAGTTGTTTTGCATCCTAGTCTAGTCTAGGTCATCAGTTTGGGTGAATTTTTCTTTGTTAGAGGAAAATTTTTCTATCACTTTCTTAGGCGACCCCATTTTTCCCTGCTCTCTAGAACAAGCAAGTCTGTCCAGCTATTAGGTGATTCCATCAATCATTTTCTATCAAATTTTCCTATTTTCATAGAACATGATTTTTCCTTCTTTAGGGGTGATCTCGTCTTCCAGTATGAGTCATTTTGTTAATCATTTTCTGTCGAATTCACCTATTTTCACAGAACAAGAAAATTTTCCCTCTTCAAGGGTGATCCCATTTTTAGTCTATGTCATTTTGTTAGTCATCATCGATCAAATTCGCCTATTTTCATTGAATAGGTGAATTTTCCCCCTTCTGCTATCAATCCTCGTCTATTTGTCCATTTGTTTGTTTTCCTATCAAATTCACCCATTCTCTTGTGATAAGTGAATTTTCTCTTTGTACGGGTGAATTTAGTTCCTATATGAGTCTTCCATCCATCTATTTCAGGATTTAGGAGAATCTGTTTGTTGAATAGGTGATCTCATTTTAGAAAAAAATGTTCCCTATTGATATCGTTCAAGAAACATGCAAGCTTTTCATCCCATTAGATGATCCTGAAAGTTAAATATGCATGTTTCCTTGAGTTTAGCGATCCTTCTAGCTGCTTTGGTGAACTTGCTATCAAACAGGTGAATTTGCTTAGAAAATTTGCCTGTTTCTTGTGTCATCTATTATTTGGGTGAATTTTATCATCAAATTTTCCTTTTCTTATGCCCACCCAAAGTTTGGGCGAATTTTCTCCTATAGATAGGAAAATTTTGCTTAACTAGGAAAATTCAATTGTTTCATGTACCAACCTAGTTTTAAGCGAATTTGCACCCCAAATAGGGGAATTTTCCTCTCAAATCTGCTTGTTTCCTACGCCAGCTAAAGTTTGGGAGAATTTCTTATCAAATTTTCCTATTCCTGGTCCCACCTAAAGTTTGGGTGAATTTCCTTCCTAGAAAAAGGTGAATTTTCTTCCAAGCATAGGTAGATTTGCTCAAAACATCCCATCATCCATCTTCTTGTAATCATCTTTCTTGTCCATCTTCATTGTCTGAAAATCATCATTTCATCATCCAAATCACACAGGTGGGTATGTGCATGATCATGATGGGGCCAAAAAGTGGCAATATGATGGGTATGTGGTTGACGACCTTTGTTTTACCCAAAATTGATGAAATGAAAAGGATTTCTAAAGGAGATTCTCAGCTTTCCACCAATATAAATTATGCTTTACTTTGAATTTAATAAGTAATTATTATTCATTTTCTATTGTAATTATGACTAAAGTCCTAATTGATAGGTTGATTGAAAAGTATCTATAGCTTTCAAACGGTATCACATTTTTTAAATCCAAAACATGCGTCACATTCTATGCTTCACATACTATAGGATTAAAAAAAGAAAAAATGAATGTAATGAAGTTTTGACCAAGTTAAGGTGGTCAAACATATGAGTTTTTCATATTTTTAAAAATTTGTAATAAAAAAATCATAATTAATTATTTACTTGGAAAAAAATTACAAAAAAATATGCATCACATTGGGAGATGAGTCCTCTACTTATATCTAAAATATTATAAAAAAATATTATCATTTTATTGTGGTTAGGGTGGTCAGACAGACACCTACTTATTTTTTCCCTGAAATTTAAGTGCTACTACATTGAAATTTAAAATTTTCACTGTAGACATCCACAATTAACATTATGCATTCAATCAGGATCATTCATCAAGGTTCCACATTAGGTGCATTCATCAATTAATTAGGTTCACTTTCATCCATTCATTAGGTAATCTCATCTCCTAAGGTCATTTATTTAAAATCAAATAAACATTATCATCAACCTTTTAATAAATCAAATGGCCATTTAATCAAATCCCAAATCATATTACATCATTTTCTGATTTAAATAAATCAAATATCCAAGTCCTAAAAGTCAAACTCACCTAATCATCATTAAGCTAACCTAATCCTAATTAGCCTAACCTAACCCACCCACTTGCATTCTCTAGATTTAACCACTTGCACAAATAAATCAATTTATTGATTTATTAAAACCCTCATTTTCACTCAACATAGCATTTATGGGGAATATTCCCTCAAGTTTGAAAAATATGACAAGTTGATTTGTTCCTCCAACATTGCATTTATTTCTCATTTTCTTGTCCCCCTCAAAATTTATTCCAAAATTTGAATTTGAAACTCCCTCTCATGGGCACACTTCCCAAATCTTGCACATTCATTGGCCTATCACCACTTGACAAGTGGCCTCTTCTCATTGGTGGATCTTCAATCCCACATTCACCCATTCGGCCAATCTTTTATCAAGAAAATCTATAAAAGAAGGCCTTAATCTTCATCAATCCAGCTACAACTTTTATGCAAAGTCAATCTCTTGGTTTGAGAACTTATTTTGCTCTTCATCATATTTGCATTTGCATCATTTTAGCTTTGAGCAAGGATTTGGAAAGGCTCATTTGTACATTTGACACCAATCCACTATGGAGTAGGTACTTGTTAATTTTTTTCATGATGCTTTTAGTCTTCTCTTATCATTTTTTGCATTTTGAAGCATTTACAAGGTATTTCATAGGGGTATTTTGATGGATTTGTGAAATACTAACCCCTACATGAAGTTTAGTGTTTGTAGATT
Organism: Sequoia sempervirens; assembly: GCA_007258455.2. Classification (NCBI taxonomy): domain Eukaryota; kingdom Viridiplantae; phylum Streptophyta; class Pinopsida; order Cupressales; family Cupressaceae; genus Sequoia; species Sequoia sempervirens. Next base: position 123,230,687 of record VDFB02193867.1, read on the forward strand.
TCTAATGGTTGCCTACATTTGGCGCTAGAAGGAGGGCCTACTAACCTTTGCATTCCATTCTTTAGGCAGAAAACACAATATGATATTGTCACTTTATTCTTAGTATGCCTATTTATATTTGATGTACATAGTATTGCTTTACGCGATTAATTAGTTTTCATCTATTTTCATTAACCCCCATTGTGAAAAAAAATAATCATCACTCTATCTGATAATTTCCAACACTAATGAGCTTAACATTTTTCTTTTCTTCTTTTGATGTTTCTCTCATAGTTTTCGAATGTTGTGTTCTTTAAATAATGATGCAGACTGTAGATATTGATTCATGCTTTTAAGAATGATTTTTTTTTTTTTAAAGAGTAAATGATGTTGATATTATATACTAACCACAAGTCATGATGTTATCATCCTTTCAAAGATCTTTCAACCTATGTAACAAAGTCTTCTCAGCCTATGATATGATAGTGACGCAGAAAATGGGTCTCTCTTTGCTCCATTAGTATTTTTGAAAGTGTCGTTGATCTTCTGCTTAAGCTTTTGTAAACCAATAGACTTATTTTCTAAGAGATTCCTCCCCTAGATTTTTTAGGCTTGGGGCAAGCCTTAACACGACACAAGTCAAAGAATAAGTAGGAGGTATTTTTCCACAGCGTGTCAAATTATGATATTGCTATCAGGATTCAACCCGTGTAGTTTGACTCAAAACTACACGGTTGAATCTTGATAGCAATATCATAATTTGACACGCTGTGGAAAAATACCTCCTACTTATCAATTGATGAGCTAAAGGGGCTCTATTATGAATGGTTCATAAGGCACAACACTTGCTGAAGGTTTTGCAAATGGGGTAACAACTCAAGCGGCTTAACCTTGGAAAACTCCTGGTTAAGCCGCGCTTAACGGCCGGATGGGTGACCTCGGGATGGACCAGTGCTTCACCTCTGTGAGCATCACCTAGATGCAATGAGTGCTAAGTGGACCATTCGATATCATGAGAGATGGGTTCTTGTTGAACCACTACTCATGAAACATGGGTCAACGAGTTTGACTCAAAACTACACAGTTGAATCCTGATAGCAATATCACAAGTCAAAGAAACCTGTGGTAGGGATAATAGCCTATAATTAGGAAGCTTGCATATGAGAAATGTTCAAAACGTATGAAGATGCTATTCGAGAAAGCCTTCAAATCTAGGTGCGGCCTATCCAACTATTGTCACAATAAAGGTTTGTCATTAAATGCATTTTTTAGAAAGTTTCTGTAACTGCAAAGTGTGCCTTCACACCTACCATTCTCAATGGCTTTTGAGAAAAAATCTTTTGAAATAAAGCGCTTTGGCGCTATCTACTTACATCAAAAGTCTTTGAAAAATGTGTCTATAGGTTCCTCTGCATCGCATCCCTGTGTGCTACTATGTTACCAGTCATAGTGCCCATGTATGGCATATTCAATGTATAAAACAGAAGTTAGATATGTTACATGTCACAGAATGATGGCAAGGTTGATAGAGGTGGCATAGTAGAAGGAAAAATAACATTGATAGTAGTTAAAACAATCTGAAATGAGTCAACTTGTGCCTCGGTAATCAAATGTCCTTCATTTGTCAAAAAAATTTCAATCTTGTCTTAAATTTATGTGATTTGATATGGCATCTTATCTTTTAAGTAATTCGTCTTAACTCATAAGAATTGTAACTTTCCATTTTGAATTTGCTGAGGCACTGGGAAGAATCCTGGAACAAATTAAACATCATGAGCTTGTGTGGCCTACGTACTCCAAAAAGAAGCAAGTATCATTAAATGGCAATAGATGTTGGCTTGCGTAGTAAGATGTTCTCCTCTGTTGACTTAAGCAGGTAAATGCTGGCGATTGGGTATCAATTTGAATGCTTCCAAGCATTCTCTAAAAAACCTTGAAATAGGCATACACATCTGCCAATATTTTCCTACTTGAAGGCATTATTTTCACATATTTTTTATGCTATGCTATCTTGCTTTAGAACTCCATTGGAAATTGATAAAGACTTTCTCCATGCCAACATCATAAATATACCTGTTCCTCTAAATGTTCATCGCATTTACATTGCTATGATTATCATTGAAAGTTTCTCAACTCCTGTCCACATCGTGACTAATAGAATTGACTATTGCTATTAATGGCGTTCCTTTTTCACTTGCTTCAGATGAAATCTATCTGATAGAATTTTCATCCTATGAAAATCATCAAGCAGTGGGACAGGAATGCAACTGATCTTTTTTTTATGAAGGTGTTGGCAATAGGATTTTTTCTTTGACATAGGGAATATCAATTAGCAAGATTTTAATTGTATATGGCTTTAATGAAGGTTATTAGAAATTGATTTAATTTGATTGAGTGCAGTTTTGGTGATTCATAATCCAATATTCTCTCATATTGCATACTTAGTAATCTTATAATAAATATCATTCTATGTTATCACATTTATTATGATCATTTTTGATAACCCACATTTGAGAGGATTATTACATTTGAGGTTATGATTGTCACATTAGGGATTATGAGGATGCTTCTAAGACATTTATTCATTATAATTGATTTATTAACTCAATATCTCTAGTGATGTAGTTTATGGTAAAGAATGGATCTAACAAGTGTGGTGCCTTCTCCATGCAAACAATATCAAAGAATGATCCATTTATAAATACTCTTGTTCTTTCAAATTTGGAATCATGTTATTATTTGAAGTTAGTAATCAAAATGGATTTAATGTTCTAATCCTCACATAATTGTCTTTTCTTTTCATAGGAAAAGTGAAAAAGGTACAAACGAAGGAAAGTGAGGAAGACAAGGCTAATGAAGAAAAATGAAAGAAGGAGGTTATTTTGAAAAATCAAAGTGTTTTTAAACTCTTTAAGTGTTTGTTTAACACTTCTTCATGAAATTGTTATCTTTCATTTTTAGGACACTAACTTTCGATTGGGTCTAAAAAGAACACTTTGATTTTTCATTTGCAAAGGGTTAAAATTGAAACTTAGACACCTACTAGATTTCAATTTGGGCTAAAATTGAACATGGAAATCTTCATCTTTCCTTTGGTGATTAAAATGAATCAAACCATTGCTTTGAAGGATAAAATGAATGTGTGCTTTTATTGTTTTATAATTATTTACACAAAGTAATATCATCAAAAGACGTATGTGCTTCTCTCGCGCCTCACGGTGATCTTGAGAATCAAAAGGTTTTTGGTGACATTAATTTGCATAAATAATTTCCCATACACACTTCAATTTGGGTTTAAAATTGAACATCGTGTGCGAGTGTGAGTAGAGCATCATCATGTATATTCTCTTTCTTTGAGTTGTCAAAGATTGATCGAGTTACAAATGTTGTCTTTGCTTGCTTTTGTTTATCCTAGAGGGCTAGCCTTGGGGAAAAAGTACTCACCCAAGGGAATGACTCAACCGATAACACTCTAAAGACGAGTATTTCCAACCGGGATATAAATGTGGGTATTGGAAGAAATGCCAGTATCACGTGGTTGATTCTGACGAGATGGATCTGAAAGGGGACTCTCACCATATGGGTCAATCTCCATGAATAGAAAGTCCGAAATAGAACCCTTATTTGTAGTGGCCTATTGAATCATTCACCGAGTTTATCGAAGTGGTGCATTGGAACTTTGATTCTAAGAAGTCACTTGCCATGTCCAATCTTGGTTGAAATATAGAGGTTAAGACTTCATTCTTAACATAACTTTATATTTTGTCCTCAGTTGCATGTAAAATCATCTCTTCTATGAAGGGCATGAGGCAAGCCCACCAAAAAAAACATACCAATTGAGCTAGGATGTCATATTGCTTGTGGTTTGAAAACACAGTGCTTTTATCGAAAACATTTGAAAACCAACATTCAACAAATCATCAAAATTGCAAACCCTTTAGGAGAGGCAAATAAATTTGAACAAATTCACATTTTATTGCTTACCCTTGGGATTCATATCCTTAGAGGCTTCTAAACATTTGGATTTCATCTCAATTTGCTTCTACTAAAGTCAACTTTAGGTAACTCTTGCCTCAAATTTCCTTGGTTTCCGCATAATACACTTTGTGGGTTAAGGGGAAAGTTGAGACATTAGACATCTAGATTCAAAATCTAATCAAGAGCGTGTTTGTGGTAAAAATAATCCATTAAGCAAAGATTAAATCAATTGGACCCCACACATGTGCTTGTCATCTTTTGGTCATATGGTTTTCATGCAAACATTGATCTTTTGATTTTGAATTACTCTTAGAGAAAGGCATGTTCTCCACTATCTTGTTCTAGTAAACAAGTCCTTCCTAGGTTCATTTAGGAGCAACTCAAACACTTCATCCATCCAAAATTTTATCATCCCATCCCACAAACAGCTTTAGATCTTTGAAAACATCATTCTAGACTTGGGTAAATCATCAAAATCTAAACCACCTTGTTTAGTTAGGTGTATAGGAATGCATCCTTTCTCATACATTTAATTGAATTAGCAAACCTTTGAACAAGTTCATCTTAAAGATCACATCCAACATCTTAGGGGTTTACAAGTTCATTATCCAAATCAACCCATCAAAATCAAACCCTAAGTCTAGCATTGATCCAAAGTTCCTAAAAGTTGATCACTCATATCATTTATACCTTTCATCCTTCATCTCGTCATTAAGTCCTAAGAACCTTAGAGGTCACTTTTGCAACAAGGTCAAAACACAAGGAGAACATGGAATATAAACTTGATCCATACATCATGAGTAATCCAAATCAATTTAACTTTCAAAGCCTTACAACACCAATTGATTATCAACACTCACACTTATACAAACCGTACATGGGATCATTACCTTCGACAAATGTCAATGGCAGAACTAGTGTGAGTATCCCCAAATCAAATACTGGAGCACATTTCCCGATGGTAGATCTAAATCCAAACCTACAAGTCTGTCAACTGAATGATCAATGCATGAGCCTTCAAACGAACAACATCATCCCATCAAATCCCTACAAGCCAAATGAGAATGTACCAAGCACAATTTTTTGAAACATGAATCCAACAGACTTTGGGATGGATACATTTGCAAAACATACAAATATTCCCAACATCAACAATGTTCAATTTCAACCCATAATGCCAAATTTAAATATGATCCCAAATCAAAACATTGTCCAAAATCAACCACAAGTATGCATCCCAAATCTATTTGAACAAAATCCAAATCAACTATATCAAGGGAGTCAAGATCGAAATCAAGATCAAATTTGGCGAGATCAAATTGTGACACTTACCAAAATAGTTGATTCATTATGCCAAGAGACATATTCACCACCATTACCCATATCAACATCATTCATTGGTTTAGGGCTTCCCCCTTTACCAAGCACCAATCACTCCATCCAAATCAATCCACCTAACACCAATCAAGCCATTGCATCAAATTCTTTGAGTATACCATCGACATCGTTCCAACATATGATATTCAATCAAGCAACAATGTTGATCCCAAATCGAAACATGGTCTCCCAAGGGCCTATCACCTCGGTCATTCCAACCATCCCCATCACTTCGATCATTCCAAACACCACTCTCACACCCATCATATCTCAACCCCTCACTACCATGATCGCTCCAAGCATATCTCAACAACTCATCACTACATCCAACATGATTCCAAATACACCACCACCACCACCACCACCAACTTCCACCACATCAAGCCAATACAACGTGGAATTACAAGTTGCCTTTCAAAGGGGATTCCAACAATATCTAGCCATGCAACAAGCATCTCAAGTTGCCCAAGCCTCTCAAGCTACCCAAAAAACACAAGCACAAACACAAAAAATGATAGCTATTGGGAATAACGATGAACATTCAACCACTACTGATAGCATTGACAATTTCCCCACCATAATTGCTAAAAGCAATAATCAAGATCTATCCATCAAAGTGCACATTGGAGATGTTTCTATCTTGTCCAAAGATCAAATCAACACACATCAAAAGTCACTTTTCAATCATAATCAAAATCAACCAACAAAACCCAACAATGATCTAATTCAAGAAATGTCAACATCATTTGACCCTATGGTTGAAAACATTGAAAATCCCTCCACCACAATTGTTGAAATCAATGACCAAGATCTATCCTTCAATAAAGATATTTTTGCCTCATCTAATGAGGCATCGACCAATGATCATGCTGAAAATGTATCTACATCACCTAATGAGTTAGAGGAAATATCTCAAGAATTTATTCTAAAGCAAGATCAAAATCTTCCACTAAGGGCTAACAATGGTCCTTTCCATGAAATATTGACATCCTTCGACCTCATGGTTACAGATACTGAAGGAACCCTAAACTCAACACTTGAGGATGTTGAACCACTTACCATGTCAAATGAAGACATCCAAGAACCTTTTGTAAGCAATCCATCCTTTGAAACTGATCCATGTCAAGAACTTGATCCAAAGCATGTCAAAAGCAACTCTGAAATCATTCAAGATCAAGAATTTGCATCTTCAAGATACTACAATAATCTAATGGACACACTCCTATCTATGGAAGATGATCATATCCATGTAGCACATACTCCTCCATCTACCCATGAGATGCTTTCTATAGATGGACACATAGATGATCTTCATCTAGAACAAGATTGTGTTACACAAAAAGAGTAGATTATTAACTCCTACAGTCAAACAGAGTTATCAACATCAAGATTAGATATATCCCAAACTCAGATTGAGGAAATCATGAATAAGGATATCAAACATTATCCACTAAAGGAAACAAGTCGAACAAAACAGTATAATCTAGAGTTAGTAGAGCAAAAAATTGAAACAATGTCATCTACAATGGTCATTTATCAGAGAATGCACTCTAAACAGGAGCTCTTAGAACAAGCAGAATCAAAGCATGAAGGTACTACTTCCACCATACTAGGGGTAACTTCGTCTCAAGAAAGCATCAATATAGGGAGCACAAAGAATCCTTGTGATGAAACCATTGCCAATACTACAACCAACCACGTCATGAATCTTCATCCACCCATCACCCCATCCATGAATTGGGACCAACATCAAAAGAAAGAATTGAATCAAAGTATGAAGAATGTTATCAAAGAAAAAGAAGCTGAGAAGCATAATGGAAAAATCAAATACAAATGGATACCAAAGAATACAAAGAAAGACCATCCCTATCAAACTCCATCAGTCAAAAACACTGTGGAACAAAATAAAAAAGGGAAAAGTATCCATCAAGGATGTCCACAAAAGCAAAAGAAGGCTTTTCAAGTGATGTACAAAGTGTATCAAGCAATTGGTCCTAATTCCACCCACACTTTCGTATCCACCCATCATTGCTCATCATCCCAAGTTTGGAGAGTCAAAAGTTCCAAACTATCAACCAATCCATCTTTTATCCCTAAACACACTTCATCCACGCCTCCATGCATGATATCCAATTTTCACATCGACCATGTATTGGAAACGACCCTTTATCATAAGGATTCAGAAGGCACTCTATCATGATGTGCGTACAGAGACAGAGTTAACCCTGGTATCAATGAAGCAGATCAAGAATCCCAAAAGTTGCATTCAAGTGCACACGTATCTTAGCAAAGCAACTCCTTCAAGTAGGATATCGATGGCACATTATGATAGGGGCATCTACGTCAACACCACCAAGTGATTCAGCATGAATCTTTTAGAAAAAACCAAAAAAATCAAAAAAATATGAAAATACAAAAAAAATCAAAAAAAGGATTGAAAATAGTAAATAGAAAAAAATCGTCCTCTAGTGAAAACTGCATGTGCGGGGCTTTGGGCAGGTACCATGATGAAAACCTGGCAAACAAGCGTCATGTGTAGAATCGAGCATCTACGTGCACTAGTTCAGGTGAAAGCATCTCATTCCATCTGTAATAAATCGAGCATTCCATCCATCTTATCCATGATAAAAACATGCATCCATGAACCATTTATCCAATCCATTTTCATCTATCTGCATCCATCATCCATGTTATCTTGATCTTGATGAAATTTTGGGGCACAATTTACACTTGCTTATGGTAAACAATCTTGACATGGGTCATTTTCATTAATCCTATCCTATGCAACATTATATGAGCCATGAAGCATTATCCCAATGATCATTCTTTATCCGAACACCTTATCTTATCACAAGATAATCCTTGGCATCCTTTGTGTATCCATCCATCCATATGCCTATCCAAGCATCCATCCAATGGAATTCCATACATTGCTAGACACTGGGGCAGATATTTTACATCTTGCTTCAAGAATAAATTTTGATCTATATCCTCCAACTTATGTGGTGATCTGAACATTGGCAAATGTGAATTCAAATTGGTCAAAACATTTGTGATCCAAAATTTGAATCTGTAGTGCCCCGTCCGTTGTGGTTCTCCTGGATATTTGTGTAAGTGTGTTTTGTGGTCTTGTTGGTTATTTGGTCGGTTCATGTGATTAAAGTGAGATTTTAATGGCTCTGTTAAGCGAGTTAATTGAATTAATTAGTGGAAATGTTGTCATTTAAGGATGAATTAAATAAATTATTATATTAAACATATTGATGAAGTAATTTAAATAAAATTAGAAGTAAAATTGTAAATAACAAGTCCATATTGTGAAATAATATTTACATGTTAATTTTAAATAATTAAATTAGTTTTTACCTTATAAAAGATTATCTTGTGGGGTATAAATATTATATATAGGAAAATAATGTGATTATAATTTAATAATGATGAAAAGATAATTATTTTAATAAGAAATTTAAATGGTTAAGCGGATAGGAAGCTGAAGTGTTTTAAAGCAAGAAAAGCTGGAAAGAAAATAATAAAAAGAAATAGTGGTGTCTCTCAAAATTCTAAACCTCTTCATAAATTCTAAGAATAGGGGCCTAATCAGGGGATCCTTGTCATTAATTGTTTCCATACTCTGCAATTTCCATCAAACTATTTGTGGGTTTAATTGATTATTGGAGAAAGCGTGTGATGGAGACTCTAACTCTATTTCCAACCACAAGATTCAATTATTTTAATAGTGGGGAGGGAAGGAAATAAACCATAAGTAATCTCTTTGGTTTCATTGTCATCTAGTCTCAGCCGTAGCACTTAAACTTAATAGGGAGTTTTAAATAGCCTGCTTGACTCTTCTGGCAATCTATCATAGCTGCAACACTTGAAAATAACTATAATAAAGCAAGGAGATGGCGATATTTCCAAATTCCAATATTCACTTTCTAATATAATTGGCAACCTGCGAAGAGAGGGACTGGCGTTTTGCTACGAGTGCTTGACCACAAGTCTTCATCCTCGTAGCGGTGGGAGAAAGAGAAGGAGAAAGGTGAGGTGCAAATACATGACTTATGAGTAGGAGAATTAATGTACAACTTTTTATTTTTTGAATTTGATGCATTTCTGTTTGGTATTACTAGTCAACACAACCATCACAAAAACTTATGTGCAAAATACAATAAAGAAAACAAATTATGCACAAATTGTCACTTGAATGATTTCCAAATGAGATAAATTTTCTTTGAACTTCAGATTGTGTGGATGGGATTTGAAGTTTCCTGTAGTTTCCTACTGCAACATGTTTATGGTAGGGTATATAGATTTAAATAATCCCTCTTATTTCTTTGCCATCCTGTCTCAGCTGCGAGCTTGAGCATAATAGGAAGTTTAAAGGTTTTAGTAATATCTGACTTCTTTATCAGCCTATCTCTGCTACAACACTTGGCCTTGATAGGAAGTTTAAAGGCTTTTATAACATGCTTACCTTTGGTAGTTGCAACACTTGAACATAGAAGGGTGTAAAAATTTAAATAAACTACCTAAGCCAAATGGCATCACACCTTCCAGCAGCGTTCACTTGAGGGTTTCTTAAGCCTACGTTTGGTGATATATCCCATTCATGGAGTAGTTTTAGTCGATGTTTTCTATTTATATTGATACCATTAATGTTAAAAGTTTGACACATAGACTTTAGGTTGGAAACTAGTCATCTTATTGCTATCCAATGCAACCTGAGATAAGAAGTGAAATCAGTTGTTTTTAATTCAATAAGGCTTGAGACAAGATTGTATTTGATTAAGGGAGATGTTAGATTATTATTAAAATCTTTGATTATCTAAGTATGTGTACCACAATACTATTTGTATTATATGAATATTGAACTTAGTTTATATGTATATAAACGAATATATATATATATATACATTTATAAGTGTTCTTATTATTTGGGAATTTTTTTTGAATAATTAAGATTTGTAAATGGGTTAGGAATCTATTTGAATGTAATGGTTATCATATGACTTCATTTGTTGGATAAAAGTCCTTCTAGAGATAGTATGTATTGATATTTGTTCTAATGGATTTTGTGTGGGAAATGTTGTAAGGTCAATTGTGATAACTTTAAGATAGTGGGAGGATTTCAGCCTTATTTTCAAAAGGTTAAGTATAGAAGAAATCTAAGAACGGATCACCTCCTAGCTTAAAATCGAATAGAGGATAGTTACTTGCCTATTTCAAATGTTAGAAAAGAACAATTTCTTTGATTCTAAAACTAAATGATTATATTAAATAATGGGAATTGGTAAACATTAGAATATTAGGGAAAATAGCTATGCCTTTTTATAAATGAATAAGTTCTTACTTCATAGTGAAATTAGATGGTCATATAGTTTTAGTTAAGAAGAAAACTGGCATTGTAATGTAGTGTTGGTGAGATTAGTTATCCTTTTAAATATAATTATAGTATTAATTGGCTAATCATGTTTATATATATGTATATAGTTATAGGAATGTTTATAAATCCCATTTTGGAATGAAAGAAATTGGTTGGAATGCTTTTATAACTTCTTTTATTTAATACAACTTTATGATGAGCATAGTGAGATGTTAGTAAGGTTGTGAATTATAGCCTTTAATGAGTTAAAATGATTCCTTATCAAGTGAAGAGTCAAATCGTAGATGATAGTTCAATTGTTCTTTGAAGTTTATTGCTTTTTGATTTGTTTGGGTTAGTATTTTGAGTGTGATAAAATATGCCTGCAGATAATTACGATATATGATTATAGAGTTCCTTTATTTATTTTAAATTAATTCTTATTAAACGAATGGATAAATTGTATTTGAATGGTCATTTTTCATTTAAGGGTAATTTGGTGTATCCTATTTGTGGTGCCCTCTTTGGAGTTTCTTGGCTTCGGAAGTGATTTCATTCCATTGGGTTCGTGTCCTTTTTATGAGTGATTTGACAAATCCTTTCATTATGACTTTTCTTGAGTTGACATGAGTTAGGGATCTTCTTTAAGTTAAAATTGTGTTGCTATTCATTTAATTTTACGTGGTGTATTCTTGGTTTGTTTTGAGTGGTGGGGGTCTTGTTAATTGAATTTGTGGTGGAGTATTTCAGATACTAATGCAATGCTTGGTTGTGATAAGTTTATGCTTCTTATTGAATGCAGTCTTCCCACTTGTACTATTTTTGGTGAACATTAAATTATATTGTTGTCATGTTTGTGTTTACCAACTATACGGGTATCTTGTGAGGAGGAAATTGAGGTCTCCCTTGGATGCTTGGTTGCATGCTTTTACCTCTGTTGTTGTAGGATTTTTTTTGGATGGTTCCATGTTGGTGTGAATTCCTTTGGAGATTAATTTTGATTCAAGGAATCCTTTGTCATTTAATTTGTGTTGCAATGTAATTAGGAACTCATATTTTGTTTTTGAGTTGTGGATAGATGATCTTCTTGAATTTCTAATTTATTTTGTATCGAAGTTGATTATGTAGTCTGGATGGAGTTGTTGATCTTATTTTGATGTATTCACTCATTATATTGTATTGAAAATAGTTCTTGTGGCCTTGCAATTATTTTTGTTAGTTCTTTGATGGGGAAACCCTAGTGTAAACTTTTTGAGAGTCTTCCAGAGGCTTGTTTTTTATTGTTGGTCAATGTCTCTCCTTTTATGTGCCCTTGAAGTGGGAAGTGTTTTGGTATCAGGATTTTGAAAGGGTTGTACGAGAATTGTTGAGACTTGATTATGTGTTTATAGCGAGATGGGTAATGCTTTGCATGTTTCTCTATTGTGATCTAATGTTCTTGTTATGTTTTACAACCCTTGGTTTTTGGTTTGATGTTATTGGGTCTCTAGGGAGAGTGGCTCCTCGTGGGGGTCGGTGCCCCATTTGATTGGAAGGGAACAGGATAACCCATGAGTGAGTTAGTAATCAAGTGAAAACCTAATAATTAACTTAGGAGGGTTGGGTAGTAATATCACTATAAGATTTAAAAATGTATGCCTCATCTTCATTAGTGCTTCCACAAACTAATGGAAGGTTGGGAAGGTCGTGGTCGGCAAGGTCGTGACCTCATCTTCACGAGAGGTTTATGGCTCTGCATGAGTCATCCTATGGACCGGCACCTCCAGTTGGGAGGAAGGGCACAGGATAGCCATAGATGGGACGGGCGCCTCTAGTTGGGAGGAAGAGCACAGGATAGCCCATGTAGGACTATGTGATGACACTCTCCCTAGTTGCCCGGTGTTTTACTTTATTGTGTTCCTCTGGAAGTATGTTATGGGAGTTGGTTTAGATTGTGGTTGAATGGACTTATATTGATTTATGGGTATTGCCTTGATTACACCTTTTGTACTTCAGTCTCTTAATATGACCATAGATGGGATGCGCCTCTAGTTGGGAGGAAGAGCACAGGATAGCCCATGCAGGACTATGTGATGACACTCTCCCTAGTTGCCCAGTGTTTTACTTTATTGTGTTCCTCTGGAAGTATGTTATGGGAGTTGGTTTAGATTGTGGTTGAATGGACTTATATTGATTTATGGAGTATTGCCTTGATACACCTTTGGTGTACTTTGTGGTCTTGTATGATCTCATTGATATTTGACTTATGACCTTGTACTCTTATGGTACTGTGATATGATGTTATTGTATTGTTTAATTGCAATTTGGAATTGTATTATGTTTATTAATTCAGTTTGTTTTGGAAGTGTTACATGATCTTCCTTTGGTTACTTGTTTACTGGTTATTGTTTTGTTTAATGTGATGAGATTTATGACTTTAAGTTATTATGTTGACTCTTGGGTGTTGTTGATTATGTCATTGTAATCCTTGAGTTTTATGATACTTTTGTATGATGTTGAGTCTTGTGGTTCCCTGTATGGATGTTCTTGGTTAAGGACTCTTCTTGTCAGCCCCTTAGCACGGGGGGTGGGTCTTCAGACCCACGTGGTCGGGTGGAACGTGCTAAGCACCCCATTGGGTCCCCAGTCGAGGATCGAGAGGTGCGGATTGGTGCTGTTCCAGTGACTCCAGAGTTGTATTTGTCTTGGAGCTAGTTATGATACTTTGTATTCCTCTATTTATTTGTATCATGGTATCTTATGTATGGTTTCCATTTATGTGTGGAAACACTTTTGTATCATTGTATTGTAATGTACCGTTAAACCTTGTGTGGCTATTGGCCATGCTATTTGTTATTCAATGTGTTGAATTAATCATGTATATGTTGCATTTGCATACATAGATGGTTTCTTATCAATGCTTTATCATGTATGTGTTAAATTTGTTAATGTTTATTTTGTTATGAATTATATCTTTGGCTTTTATTCTTTACTACTATTGTATGGAATTAAGTTCGTAATGACTCCTCGTGTACCCCAAGGGATGTATGTCTTAGTGAATCTACTTTAATGAATTCATGTCATGACTTAATGTGTATTACATGTATGTTATGTTAAATTTTTAAAAAAAAGTTGTGCAGTAATTATTGTTTAATTGTCCTTTGGGGTTCGCACGATGGGGCATTATAGAATCATTAGCCCATCACATATTTTGACAAGATGTTCCTTATCAGTCTTCATCTTTCATCAAACATCAATCCAAATAATCACCATTAGCCGCATCTAAATTGCACGTCAAACATCACATCAAATCATTCAAACAACTTTTGTTCCAAATCAAGCTTCAAAATCATGATCAATCGAATCCAATCAATCCATAATGTTGGGATGTCTATCCTAATCCTTGCATTGTTGTGTATCCTCAACAATGTTATCATCATCATCAATCCACCAATCAGATCAATCAAAGCTTGGTTTTCAACAAAATCCCAAACAGAGCACTGATATCGTCACACATGTCCATATCTAGATCGTCAAAATCATGTGAAAATCCAAAAACATCAAAAAATCAGAAAATCCAAAAAACATCCAAAACATCGAAAATCCAAAAACATCAAAAAAAAAAATCAAAAAACATCCAAAACATCCAAAACATCAAAAAATCCAAAAACACTCAAAAATTCAGAGAAACATCAAAACATTGAATCTGAACTACGTCATCTCTGAGCTTAAACGTAGGCAAGGCTAATCTTTGATCAACCCCTGAGACATCAAAATTTTATAAAAAAAAACATTCAAAAAAGCATCAAAATTCAAAAACATTCAAAAAACATCAAAATCCAAAAACATTTGAAAAATAAAAAGAATCAAAATAGTTGAAAAATCTCGAAAAACACCAAAAATAGCCTCAAAACATTTCAAAATGTCAAAAACATCCAAATATTTGAAAAAATCCATCCACCTCATCTCGCTTGCACCCGCAATAATCAATCATCCATAATAAAATAATCATCACCTTCATCATTTGGCAACGCAAACAGAAACAATCATAACAGGTAGCAAAAGCAAGCTTCAATCATAAAATCAAAAGCAAACAACAAATCTTTAAAATAAAATCAAAGTCTTGATCATTTTCAAACATGTCAATCAACCTTATATCAATAGCCTATCAATCAACTTATCAAACCATCATCATCCTATACAATGCATGTCCTAGGATATATCGTTCGACAATGGGCATCATTTTGGATATCACCCTAGATCCTTATCCTATCAAAACACATCCTTTTGGCTAGTGATATGAAGAACATTGGCTTGTTTGTGTACTTGATCTTTTCTTTTGATTTATCTTATTGTACTCATTCAAGGACCTCTCGATGATATCCAAGCGAAGGATTTAGAGAGATAGGAATGGGGCAACAATCATTATCCTTTTATCTTTGTTGTGATTGTTGGACGTTCTTGTAAAAAATAACTTGGTGAATACTTTCTTTGTTAGGCACGCCCTAGGGGTTTCCGTATGTCAAGTGTGAACAAGAATAATCCTATTTGTTTGTCGATTCAAAGTCCATCACACTAGGTACAATGCCATCCTGGTTCTTTATACCTTGATGCATCGTATCTACATGTCTAATCAAACATAAAGTAAATGACCCTTTTAAAATCCCAATCCTTGATAAGCAAATCATCCATCTATCATCATCATTTCTTATCATCATTTCTCATCATCATCTCTCATAATGTTGGCTTGGTGGATCCTCTTGTCATCATCTAATTTCTTCATTTTCTGCACTAACATCACAACATGAATAGTTAATCATCATCACCAATTCATCCATCATGCATCCATCATGCATCCATCATGCATTGATATCATCATCATAATATAGATCTGTTAGTCTAAGCATCTCATAAATCATCCATTGCATAATGACAACATATCACATCATCAATCCCATCCATCTCATATCATATCATCATTTAAGTTGTTTAGGATAATATAGATTTGTTATTCTAAGCATCTTAAAATCATCCCATTTGCATCATCATCCATAACCATCCATTTTGAACCTCTTTATCACGAGATCGACCCTCAAATCAAATCTTTTCACTCGATCTCTCGACGGGGCAATGTACCAAGGTACTTCTTTTTGTTGTGGCATCCGAAAAATCAGATTTTTTTTTATTTTGATCACGACAAGTTTATTCTTTGAACCAACGCAACGAGTACATTGATTCAAAGAGGGGAAAAATGTAGACATGCAAAATTAACATTATTCATTCAATCAAGATCATTCATCAAGGTTCCACATTAGGTGCATTCATCAATGAATCGGGTTCACTTTCATCCATTCATTAGGTAATCTCATCTCCTAAGGTCATTTATTTAAAATCAAATGGCCATTTAATCAAATCCCAAATCATATTACATCATTTTCTAATTTAAATAAATCAAATATCCAAGTCCTAAAAGTCAAACTCACCTAATCATCATTAAGCTAACCTAATCCTAATTAGCCTACCCTAACCCACCCACTTGCATTCTCTAGATTTAGCCACTTGCAAAAATAAATCAATTTATTGATTTATTAAAACCCTCATTTTCACTCAACATAGCATTTATGGGGAATATTCCCTCAAGTTTGAAAAATATGACAAGTTGATTTGTCCCTCCAACATTGCATTATTTCTCATTTTCTTGTCTGCCTCTCAAAATTTATTGCAAAATTTGAATTTGAAACTCCCTCTCATGGGAACACTTCCCAAATCTTGCACATCCATTGGCCTATCACCACTTGAAAAGTGGCCTCTTCTCATTGGTGGATATTTAATCCCACATTCACCCATTTGGCCAATATCTTATCAAGAAAATCTATAAAAGAATGCCTTAATCCTCATCAATCTAGCTACAACTTTTATGTAAAGTCACTCGCTTGGTTTGAGAACTAATTTTGCTCATCATCATATTTGCATTTTCATCATTTTAGCTTTGAGAAAGGATTGGGAAAGGGTCATTTGCACATTTGACACCAATCCACTATGCAATAGGTACTTGTTAATTGTTTTCATGATGCTTTTAGTCTTCTCTTATCATTTCTTGCATTTTGAAGCATTTGTAGGGTATTTCATAGGGGCATTTTGATGGATTTTTGAAATACTAACCCCTCCATAAAGTTTAGTGTTTGCAGATTTCTAATGGATGCCTACATTCACCAAATAGATTTAAAAAAAAAAAAAACAAACAAACCTATTAGTTTAGAAACTACATTCAATTTACTACAGATTATATTTTTACATATTTTTTAAATAATATAGATAACTTATTCAAATTTTTACTTCAAGTTACCTAACTCTGATTTTTCTAATTTTTTTGCCACTTAAGGGCCTATTTTTTCCATGATGATCCTGTGCATACCCATGTGCATCTTAGGACATCCCTATATTGCATATTCACCATCGTTTCATCAAGCCCAATCACCTAGACTTTGTTTTAGGGTTTTTGATGTAGTAGGGACTTCCAAAGGTCATAACTTTTTTCTCAGATGTCTGTTTGGGCTAGAATTTATTGGTGGATGCATTATGTGGTGGCATGTTGATTCACAAACCTTGAGTTGGTTGGCCCCCCTTTTGGTACTTTTTTGGGGCTTGAAACTTTCATCTTGACCCTCAAAATGGAAATTTAGTGTTTTTTTCCAGTTTTTAAAAAGTATTTTTTGTTAATAACTCAAAACTCATGTTTCAAATTTAGGATGCTAGTTAGCAATTCATCCTACCTTATTTTTTGGAAGTTTTTAGGAAAAAACTAGACTCTCAAAGATATGCATGAGAAATTACCTAAAATGGCAAAATATGACAATTGTTGAAATCTACCAAATCTGGAAAAATCTAATTGTCAACACCTTACGTCATCTAGTTAAACCCATAAAATTGGTTTAGAATAAATCCCATCACATTCTCCAATAATCCTAATATTAGATTTAATCCAATATCAATCTGAGCTTAACCTAAATCCCAATTTGATCTTTAGTCCATCTACATCAAAGAATTTCTAATATCAAAACAAATCTTAAGATCCCTTCTTCAATCTTCTTCTAAGCCATCCTATTTATCTTCTCATCATATATTCCCATATTTTTAATCCATATCCATTCAATCTAGCATCATGAATCCTTATCCTCCATTAGTGCAACCAAAACTAGTAGTCAAGGGGAATCCAAATTATGTTGATGATGATAACAAAAGTCTTGTGGATCAAGATTAGTATGATATAGATCCCCTTGATGCTATCATTAATAGAAATCTTTCCCCAAGCATCATCAAGAATTTTATCACTCATCCAAAATATCCCATCACACCTTTACCCACACCTACTATCAATCCTTATGCTACCCTTGACAAGGGATATCCATTATCTTCCCCTTCCTCATATACATCATATCCTTCATCTACATCTTTCTCTTATCCAACATCCACATCCTCATATCCTAATCCACCATCCCAATCTTCCCATCCTAATATGTTATCCCAATACTCCTACTACAATCCACCACCCACATCCTCTTGTCCTAATCCACCATCCATATCCTCCTATGTCACTCCATCTTCCATTCCACCATGTCCTAACCCTCCATCTAATCTTGATCCCCCCACCAATCCTAATCCTCCATCTAATATTAGCCCTTCCTTCAATCCCATTCCTCCATCTAACCCTAGTCCACCAATCCACAATCCTAGTCCTCCACCAATCCATAATCCTTTGTCTATTCCCATCACCCCAACTAAGCCCATAATATGCAAGTTTCTCACTCCAAAAGTTCTCCAAGGACTCGTGACAAAGAACACATCCCCAACTCCACATCTTTAAGTCATGGAACCATGCTGCCCCACTCCCTCATGTACAGTCATTAGTGATGAGACACATCCCCATCCCACACCTATCATTACTATTACCACCCCTAGCACCACCAAAACCATTGAAACCATAAAATTTACCAAATCCATTGAGCCCCTATCTCCTACCCTGAGAGCCAACAAACCCAATCACCATCTTCTACTCATAGATCCACCCACTCCATCGAAGAAAGCCAAATCCAATCCACTCTTCCCACTCCTAGTATCACCCAAATCCATTCTCATGAACTTCATGAATCCTCCATCCTTCCAATCTCCCCACTTAAGGAGTCCCTCCAACACTCCATCATCCTACCATCCACACAAGATGAGTCATTCCAAGAGCTTGATCCAAAGCATACCAAAATATCCCCTTCTCCACATGAAGATCCTGCCATCTCATTTAGTCCACCTCAAGATCATAGTCCTTCATCAAATTCAGCGCATGATCCCCTTTTCACTCAAGATCCAATCACTCCATTGCATGATCCTTTATCACCCACTGCCACAAATCTAGATCCTATCATATCACCTATTCCCTCTCTTGATCCCTTACCACTCACTCATCTTGATCAAGATGCAATTACCCCCTCATCTCCATCTAGTGATCCTCCATTTTCACCTCACCCTACCATCCCAATACCATGTTTATATCCCCATGGTACTCTTGCATTCATCCATGGTGGATTTCTTGCAGAAGAAGAACAAAGCATATATACCACCCATCCTCCTTTTCCTAATAATGGATTCAAATCATGCTTCCAAAGTAACAAGCATCCTACCATAGATCAAATGCTCAAAAGCATGAACTATCAAGGAAAAGGTTTAGGCCTTCATGAGCAAGGTATTTAAGAGCACATCCATGTCAAAGAAGATATGTGTACACAAGATCTTGGATATATCTCTAAAGAATCACAATCCAAAAATGTTGGTGCAACCTCTATACGTCCTCAACGAGCCTCCTCCAAAAGAATAATAGGATATTCCTATCACTCCACAAAACCATTTACCACCATCCCCCCTCCATCGTATCACCTCAAAACAACCATCCATATTCCTCCTTCATTTTCCAAATCCATTTTGGGTTCCTATGTCCCTTCATCCACCATCTCCCATCTTCCATCTACTTCATCCATTTTGGGTCGTTATGTCCCTCCATCCACCATCACACATCCTCTAGGTATAAGTCCATTTTTGGCCCTTATACCCCACAATCACCTCCTCCATCCCATCCTATTCATATTTTTATCCACCAATCACCTATCCATGTCACCCATCATAAACATCCCACTCTCATGTTCCATAATTAGGATCAACAAAGGCATGTACCTACACATCCTCTATCCACATATCAACTCCAAAATCCAACCTCCATTGCTCCATTCATCTTTCCTTCATATCATCCATCTACTCGCACCCATCCCATTGCTATTAAAATAACTTTGGATGTTAAAGTAAAAATGCATAAATCAAAACATCTACATGAATCTAAAGATCCTCATGTCCCCTTAGAAAGACAAGTTGAATAAAAGGAAAATCAAATCCAAAATCCAAATCAAACCCACAGTTCACAAAGTCCCACCAAAGCAAAAATAAAAACCATGTGGATCCCAAACAAAAAAGAGGCAATGCTTTCAAATGAAAAATCTGTAACCACATCCAAAGTTGCTAATCCAAAAGATAATCATACACACCCTCCATCTCCTAAATCTATTTTGGGTCCTTATGTCCCAAAATTTCTTATCACATCTCCTCCATTATCCCCACATTCTCCATCCATTAATCCTCCTATCCTTTCACATTCACCACCATATGTGCCAATGTTGGTCCTAAACACATTTCCTCATCACACATCCACCCCATCATTCCACCCATACACTTAACAATATCCTATCCATTATCCCACATATCTCCCACATAAAATCCCTTTAATCCATCCTCTTGCATAATCCATTTATCCTAGTAAGGTTGTACCGACATCCAATAGTCACTTTGATGAGCCTAATTTATGGTCTAGTTTTGGGTAGAATTTAAGGTTTATTTTCCAAAGATATCATGGAACTTGATGTTAAGGATTGATACTATTTATGTATTTCCCCAGAACTATTTGCATTGGGCTTAATCTTATTTCTACAAACCTTTGATGATAATGACATGTTATATGGACTGTCTACATTAATTTTGCATGTGGTTAATGAATATTCCTTAAGATGGTTACAGATATGCAATTATTGTGTGGGTAAATGCACAAAGTTGTGTCACACTTTCAGCCAACTTATCAACACAACTCAATTTAATTATTTCTAACTAAAAATCAATTTTGGTCAAACATATGATCTAGTAAGATTCATTGTAGCTAAGTTAGATACTTCCACAACTTTTTCAACTAAAATTATTGGCTAAAAATATATGGAGCACCGCTTTGAGTCCAATTTACCAAAAAAATAAAATTATTTGAAAAACTCAAAGTTTCAATAACTCTTGCTAATGTAAATAACATTTTTTTAAAATATAAAAATACCCTTTTGTAGATCCATAAGTGTAGTTTTCAAAAATATATTTATTCTAATATTTTAATTATTTTTAATATTTAATATTTTATTTTTGCTAAAAGTAGGTTATCAACACAAAATATTAGGTTGATTACTATGCCATGGAAAAATACTAAAACTTATTCAAAAAAATTGAAAAAATATGATGCACTAGATAAAAGAATCTATTTCAAGATGGCATAATTTTTTTTCCATTTTAGATAAATATTTAATATGAAAGTTGACATCTGATGAAAATAGCTATTTTTTTATTCGTGCACATTTTAATATTTATTTATTTTTATCAAAACTGGAAAAAAATATATCCATGCACTAAAATTTCAAGTTATAAATACACAAAAATTTTGAAAGAAGAAAATAAAATTTACTATAAAAAGGTTGATGTCCCATGCAACTTCATTTTTCAGCATTTTATCAACAACTAAATTATAGTGTTAATTTATTAAAAACTAGTATAAAATAATTTTTTAATTTTTTATAAAAAATACAAACATAAAATATACTAAAAAATACACATTTTACTAGTTTACATCATTTCAAAATTCAAAACATATATGCCACTTCTTAGTAATTCAAGTTTAAAAGTTGGATCAACATTGGTTGTTTCCTTTATAAAGTGTGACACAACTTTGTGCTTTTACCCGTGTGTAATAACATTTCCATGCAGATTTAATTTGAGGATGCTAAATTGAGGAAGGCATCACTAGTTGGGCATGCACCATAACGTCCAGCTAGGGAATCGTTCAAATGTCAAAGGAGTTCACTACTAGGAGATTCATCATGGAAACCGAATGTGACTGCTTTGTAGTGGAATTTAATGATGTTCAACAAACACGAGAATTACTGCTATGCTAAGTTTGCATTTGGACATGCATGTCTGACCAGATTCCATGCATGCATAACCGCCACTACTCCACTTTCTCTTCTTTCCCTAAAATGGCATCCTCCTAGTTCATGGAGTTGACTGCCTTGTTTAGTTGATAGTATAAATAAGGATCAAATTCTCCTTCTTTGGAGGTTGTACGATCTAATATTGTACTTAATTTCTTCAAGTTTTTAGTAATACAGATATACTACTCTTTTTTACTCATGATTTATAGTGACTCAAATGAAGTTCTAAGTTTGAGTATTTGAGTTCTCATTAGTTTTAGAGGATACATATCCAAGATGGCCCACTTGGTGAGTAATTCATCCTTTAGTTTAGTATTATTTTAGTATTACATTTTGTTCAATAATTATTTAAGAATCTGGCATCAACTATTTCTACAACCACTAGAATTCCATTCTATGACTGTTCCTGCAACCAAAGCAAACATAGTAGTGTCATGTTTGTTTTCTTAGATTTTCATTCCTATCATGCATTTCATCTTGGTGTAGTTTTTGATTGATGATTAGCATTTATTTTATTCCTTTCCAATCAATTTACTTTCAACATTATGTCTTTCTTAGTTGTAGAATGAAAATAACTACTTTGGGTTCCTAGTGCACATACTGTGCTGACCCATTTTAAGTTGATGTCCCTGGGTTGACAAGTTAAATGCACCTTCATGATGATTGAGATAGCTATTCAAGTTAGATGTCCAATCTCTGAATCAAAGTTGTAAAGGCCTAGTTATTAAATCATTGGAGGCATACATTTTTGGCTTTGTTACTGGGGATGGTGTCAAACTATGAAGTTCTTCAAAGTCATTAGTAATTTTCTTGATGTAGTATTTTTGAAAGTTGTTCTTAGTATACCCCTCATTTAGGAAGTAATGAACCCCCCTTATTCTTTACCAATTCTTTGTGTGAGTTAGCTCATAGTGAGTTGATACCACATGCATAGAGGAAGGAGAAGAGATACTTATGGGATATTCCTTCCCTAACAATCCTAATCCATTCCAACTAGTTGAATAGTAGAACCTACCAAGAGAAGAAGAAGAAGAAGATCCACACCCCTTTGCTAATGCATTCCATGATTTGACTAGCTCTGAAGTCTCCTCTGAGGACCAAAATCAGCTTGAAAACCCCTTTTCCTTGGAAATACATCAAGCAGGCATGGGTGTTGCAAATGGAATAGACCTAACCAACTAGCTTTTCCTTTCCCCATTGCCCATGAGAATGAAGTTGACAACATAAAAAATATCCCTGCTTCAGCACTCCCCAAGTTTTATGGACTTGTCATAGAAGATCCTAATACCTTTTTGTTTGAGTTTTTCATACTCTATAGGAGTTATTATTATACCACCAATGCCCATAGGCTTAAGCTATTTCCTACCACTCTGAAAGAAGATGCATTAACATGGTTCATGAGCCTAGGCAAAGATACTGTGGAAACTTGGGAGGACATGAAGAAAAAGTTCCTTGAGAAATACAAGGAATATTGTAGGAGCAGTGACATAAGAGAAGGTGACATTGTTCAAGATGCAACAAAAGGAGGATGAGAGCCTAGAAGATTACATTTCAAGTTTTATGTTTTTCTTACAAAAATCTCCACACCATAGACACAATGAAGAATCACATAAGATTCTTTTCTTAAGAGGAATCAATTAGAGTTGCATTGATGCCTTGGACCTGATGGAAGGAGGAGATATCACCCAAGTTCCTTGGGAAGACATCAAGAAAATATGCCAAAACTACTCTAGGGCAGCTTGAAAGAAAGGGAGAGCTTACCAATCTTCCATGGGTAAGTCATCTACCGCTGGAGTTTCAAGAAAGGAGATTACTCATTTTATGGAAGATTTTAAGCAAGAAATTATAAAACAATCTAGCTACTCAGCTAGACACACTTCAATCCAAGAAGAAGCAAGAGGAAGCATAGGAAATGTTGGCAGAGTATTGCCCGAATTGTAGAAAAAAGAAGCAATGCAGATACAAGGTGGTAGCTAATATTTAAGGAAAGAAGATTACACCTGAGTCTAAGCCAATCCAGATTGAAGAAGATCAAGTATACTATGGTGCAAAAAGGAGGCCTTGGGCTCCAAGACAAGGTATGCCACAAGATCCACTCTCTTATTTTTGGGCCATATTTCAATTCTTATTCATCTGGCAACCAATGACAGGCCCCATATCCATCCAGCTATGGAGGATATCCACCACAGTCTTGGAGTAACCCTCCAAATTATTGTCCCAAACATCAAAAATCTCCACCCTAGTGGAAACAATCTTAGTTGAATTGGCAATAATATCAAGGGCATTAGTAGTCACCTCCAAGAAATTAGCATCAAACAAATCAATGGAGGGGAGGACAACAATGGCCTACCTAGACAACTAGTTACATGCAACCACCTTCTAAACCCTAGTAGTCTTCTATAATGCCTCCACCTACTAATTAAAGCTCAAATGCACCTAAACCTACTTAGCTACCATCTCATCCCACACCCAATCCAAATAACAACCCACAATAGTAGCCCATCTACTCTACTAATTCAAATCAATCCCCTGCATATGTTGTGAGTGTAAGTGACATCCACTTGAATTCAAGAAATACTTTACCAGCCCCTTCCAATCCCATTATCACTAAGCTTCTCATTGAAGAGGAAGATAAACCTTTGAATGATCCCATTCAGCCAAGTGCACCTTAAAATCCTGAACCAGTCCATGTCAAGTAGACTGAACAAGAACCACTATTTCAAGACTCATAGATTGGAAGTTTCCAAGAAGAAGGAAAAAAAAGAGGATACAACTTTTGACATCTTCGATCAATTGAAGCATATATGTGTCTGGAGATCCCTTTATTCTAGGTCATAAAAGATATCCCAATCTATGTCAAGGCAATCAATGAAGCATGTCTCAAGGAGCTAGGCAAGAAGAAGAAAGACCCCACTATGTTTCATTTGGTGGGATAGCTAGTTGACATCATTCTTGTAAAAGTGACTATCCCTAAGTACAATGACCCAAGTATCCCTATGGTAGTAGTTGTTATAAATGGGATTCAAATAAAGATTGATCTGATTGATTTAGGGGAAGGAATAAATGTAATGACCAAGGACATCCTGCAACAAATAAATGTTGCAAGCATGATATTTACTCCTACTGTCTTGTAGCTTGC
Source organism: Sequoia sempervirens (assembly GCA_007258455.2). NCBI lineage: Eukaryota > Viridiplantae > Streptophyta > Pinopsida > Cupressales > Cupressaceae > Sequoia > Sequoia sempervirens. Next base: position 123,255,834 of record VDFB02193867.1, read on the forward strand.
TGATAGGTCTATTGTTAAGCTTGATGGTATAGTGGAGGATCTTGTGGTGATTCTAGACTCCTGGGAGTACCCAACAAACTTCATGATTCTTTCTCCTAAAGCTACACTAGGTAGGTATCCCATTATTCTTGGAAGGCCATGGTTAGCAACTACAGATGCATATATTGGATGTTAGTCAGGAGACATGACCATTTTTTATGGGAAGAGTACCAAAAATTTTGTCCTCTATCCTCCTACTCAGCCATCCCATGATGAGGATAACTCCGTATGGCCACATGTTGGTGAAGAGGCCGATGAAGTTACTTCTATGGCACAACTTATCATGTTAGTAAGAATCTCCTTAATGTACGTTCAAGACAAAGATGAAGTATTGGTTACCATTATTTAGAACCATTGTGAAGTGAAGGAGGCATCATCTTCTAATTTTTCTACTCTAGTCAAGACACTTCCGCTTGTTCTTCCTGCAACCACTATTCTTGTAGATGTTCTTCCTATAACCACTCTTCCTACAACCACTATTCCTATAGATGGACTTCCTGTAGCAACAAGTATGTCCCATAAATTTATGCCATATGAACTCAAGGTAACATGTGTTAATGAAGCAACCATGATAGAGTTTACTACACAAGTACATGTTTCAAAAGGAAAGTATCTGAATGTTAACAACAAACTAAGTGAAGAACAACAATTGTTATTGGAAAAATTATTGAGGACCCACCATCATGCATTTACATGGGATTATCATGATATGAAGGATTGGATCCTAAAATTTGCACACACATAATTTATATTAGAGATGATTGCACCCCAATGAGGTAGCCACATAGAAGAATTAACCCTACACTGAGAGAAATTGTAAAAGGAGAACTGCAGAAGTTGCTAGATGCAGGATTTATCTACCCCATTTTAGATTGCTAGTGGGTGTCTCCATAGTGATTGTGCCTAAAGAAGGAGGGAAATGGATAGTTTGTGTTGATAATAGGTAACTTAGTGCTACAACCAAAAAGGACCATTTTCATTTACCTTTCATAGATCAAGTTTTGGACACACTTACGAGAAAGCCATACGTTCCATTTCTAGATGGATTCAGTGGCTACAACTATATCCAAATTGCACCAGAAGACTAGGAGAAGACTAGTTTTACCTATCCATGAGGGACCTATGCCTACTCAGTACTCCCATTTGGCTTATGCAATGCACCTGCAACTTTTCAGAGGGCAATCATTAGCATATTTTCAAACATTTCTCATGATTGCATGGAAATTTATATGGATGATTTCACTACCTATGGTGCTGATTTCAATGAAGCATTAGAGAATCTTAGGAAAGTCCTACAGAGATGTGAAGATCACAATCTCTCTTTAAATAGTGAAAAAATCCTTATGATGATGTAGGAAGGTGTAGTTTTTGGGCACTACATCTCTCATAAAGGAATTCAAGTAGATCCTGCAAAGATTGAGGTAAATCTACCCATACCTAAAAAATAGAAGGATGTTAGGATTTTCTTGGGCCATGCAGGATATTATAGGAATTTCATGAAAGATTTTAGTAGAATAGCAACACCATTGTATACCCTCCTCACTAAATATGTTGAGTTCCAGTGGACTAAAGATTGTGACAAGGCATTTTCTGATTTGAAGGTAGCCTTGACTCATGCTCCTGTACTCAAAGAACCTAATTGGAAGCTTCCTTTCCACATCGATACAAGTGAAATAGATTATGCCATAGGAGCAATCTTAGGATAGAAAGAAGAAGTTATTGAAAATTCCATTTATTTTGTCAGCAAAAATTTGCAAGGAGTTGTATTCAACTATACACTGACAGAGAAAGAAATGTTGGTAGTGATTTATGAGGCATTACATAATAGGTTACCAAATATTTTTGCACACTTAACATGCAGACATTAGACATATCATGAATAAACCTTTGATCATAGGTAGGCTGGCAAGATGGTTATTGTTGATGCAGGATTTTGACATAACCATTGTGGATAAACGTTGTTGCAGATTTTCTTTCTAGACTAACTACATCAGGGGATAATCAAGCCATAGATAACTCTTTTCCTAATGAGAATCTATTCTCTATCAATATAAAAACACATTGGTATGTTGACATAGCTAATTATCTAGTCACAAGTAGAGTTCCTCTTCACTTCTCTCGAGAAGAGGGAAGGAAACTTATTGAGAAATCTTTTCCTTTCTCATGGATTGTTGGATGTTTGTTTTATACTAGACTAGACCATGTCATGAGGAGATGTGTGAGAAAATATGAGACATATGAAATTTTGTATGCATGCCACAATGAACCATGTGGAGGAAATTTTGCAGCCAAGAGGATAGCAATGAATATTTTGAACATAGGATATTACTAGCCAACACTCCACAAGGATGCAGGAAGGTATACCAGAAAATGTGATAAATGTCAAAGAATGGGAAGACCAGCTAGATCTGATGAGATACCATTTTTCCCTCAAGTAGTAATCACTCCCTTTGATAAGCAGGGATTTTATTTTGTAGGACTGATAGACCCTCCATCAAATAGTAAGTCCTATATTTTGGTATGCACTGATTATGTAACTAAATGGGTAGAAGTTAAGGCCATGAAGCATGCAAGAGATAAAAAGGTTGTAACATTTCTTTATGAAGAAATTTTCACAAGGTATGGAGTTCCTCAAGATATAGTGACTAATCAAGGGGTTTAATTGACATCGACCTTTGTTGCAACACTAGTCAATGAGTACAACATCATACATAGGAAGTCTACCCCTTATCACCCCCAAGCCAATGGCCATGTTGAGGTGACCAATAGAGAAATTGAAGCTATTCTAACCAAGACACTAGCTATCTACATAAGGGATTGGGAAAACATATTACCAGAAGTTGTTTGGGCCTATAGAACTACCTGGGAAAAAACTACAGAATTCACTCCATTTTGAGTTGCTATATGGAAAGAAAACCATGATTCCCATTAAATTTGAACACAAGACTCTTCGTACTGTAGTAGATTTGGGGATAGATATCTTTGAGGAACAGATAGAAAGAATCATCTAGCTAAACACTTTGGATGAGATGAGAAGAGTAGCCCTGCATCACACAGAGGTAGTGTAGAATCAGAGAATCAAGTGGCATGGCAAATTCATCAAGTATAAGAAATTCAAACTAGGAGATTGGGCCCTACTCAATGACTCAAAGTATCAGGACAATGCAGGAAAATTGTAGACAAGGTGGCTAGGACCATATGAGGTTGTTGAAGTATTCCCTAATGGTGTTGTATGGATCATTACTATTGACCTAGTTAGATTTTAGTTTCTTGTCAATAGTCATCACCTCAGATTGTATCACAAGCTATCTTCCAAGGAGGAGTTCCTACAGTAATTCACTCAACATGTAGCACCTGAGCTTCCTACAGCTAAAGGAAGTGGATCTAGTGTCCCTCCTTCTAGCTAAGTAAGATATGTACTTGTCATAATAAAGACTTCCACTTCCGTGGGAGTCCATTTCTTCACCCATCCGCCCATCCACCCATCCATTTACACCTTTCTCTGTCTTCCATCACATCACTTCATTCCATTCCATCTCATTCCACCTCATTTTCATTGATTGCTCAACCTATTTCCTAAAAAGGAGAACAATACTTTCTCCACAATCTTTGCAATGGATCCTCCACATATTCAGGTATGTGCACATTAATTGCTATATATTAATTGTCTTTAAGTGAAATAATTTAATTGTTGTATGTTAGTATGGATGTTCACCATAGCATGCCAATATTCCCTACCTTGTCAAACCATCATCCCGCATGTTAGAACACATGTCCAAATTTAGGTTGGGGGGAGGAAAAACATGTGCATATTTTTCTCACATGTTAGTCCATGCTAGTCCATGTCTATAAAATTTAAATTGAGTCAATTTGAAATCTAAGTGAGAGGACAACTCACATGTGTGAAGTTACACCAACTACCACCATCATTTCTCTCCATCATAGCTTTCCTTTATTATTCCTTTCTTTCCATTATTGACCCTATCATATCTCAAGTTGTGTTGCAAAAAAAAGGTAAAAAGGGAAAATTCAGTTGACATTAGCATTGGAAATTTAGCAAGTGTTGCAAGAAGGTAAATTTGGTTTTCAGATGAGAATTGCAAGAATGTAATTGCAGAGTGTTTTTTTGATTGCAAACAAGGTGAATTTGGTTCTCAGATGAGAATTACAGGATGCACAATGCATGGATGAATTCAGAAACTGTAGGTGGATAGACTACTTCCTAAAACTAGATGATTTCAATGTATACATTGCACTAGAATTCGCCCAGACATTGTCTGAAGGGAAGGCCACGTTAAAAGGGTTGGAGATCATAGCGACTAAAGAAGGAATTGCAAAAGTTATAGGCTTACTTACTGATGGTGAAAATTACCCTGCTTCCAAAGATGCCAGGTCAACTAAAGCCGAATTTACAAAGCCAAATGACCCTCCATTAAGCATAGATAAATAGGGAGTGAAGATAATTTATTTACCTGAGCCATGGAAGAAGATATCTTTCTATGTCATAAAATACATCACCTATGAAGGTATCCATTCAAATTTTCATTATGTGCACTTTAAGCTTTTGAATCACATGAGGCCTGGAAGGAGGATGAATATTCCAAATATGCTATATAAACTTCTTTCAATCATGGAAACTGAGACTCAAAAAGGTAGGGACAATTATGTTTCCCACCATTGTTTGTTTAAATTTCTAGTTGAGAAGTCTTTGCATGATGTATCTAGAATGACCTAGGAAGAATTCATAAAAATTGATCAAATTAGATATGAGCATTTGCAACCTATGGTTTTACCTCAACCCCATAGGTCTAGTAGGAGATTGAGCATGGTTGAAGCAACTCTTAGTGCTTCAACCTCTGGCATAGGCCCTAGTGTAAACCCTCCTATAGCAGAAGAAACCATATAAATTAGCTCTTCTAGGATAGAGCACTCAAACAAAGAAAGTTCTTCCCCTAACTTTGATGATGATGTTACACTTCGAATTCTAATGAAAACTAGGGCACATAAGAGAGAGGTAGAAACAAGAAAAGGAAAATATGAAATGCAGCCAATTAAAAAAGGGGTGCCAAGCTCTAAGAAGAGAAAGGCTAACACTGTTCATCCTGCAACCAAAGAAAAATATGAGAGCCCTCCTAGGAAAGCAAGACCAGTTGGGACAACCTTTGGTATGCCTCTACAGGAAAGCCTTAAGTCTAGATAAATATCATAGTAGGACACAAAAACTCTAATGGGGTAGGAGAATTTCAAGGAAGAAGATATATTTAAGATGGAAACAAACATAACATTGGTCAATCTTGCTAACATTGTAGGAGAAATGGAAAATCAAGAGTATGAGGAAAATCGGGATTTCCTGCATCAAGAGATCCTATAGAAAGATATCCTACAAAAAAATATAGAATAAGAACAAAAGCAGGAGTTCATGTAGCAACAACCTAAATTGGGAGAACAATCAGTACCCATGTAGCCAAAATTGACAGGACAACCTGAATCCTTGTAGTTAGGATTAGTGCTAGAGAAGATACTGGTAGGAATACATAAACCCCATAATTTTTCAATGCATAAGTTTCCATGCATTTATGGAAAGAGATGTAAAGAAGCGAAGAGGAATGGAAGGAGGAAAAACATAGATTGAGGAAGGAAATTCAAAAGAGAGATGAGGAAATTGAAATCGAAGATGCAAAAATTTCCACCTTCAAAAAGAAGGTGGATAAAATGACACCCTTGGTACCACATATTTTGGAATGTAGGACCCCCTAAAGGGTCTATACTCTACATTTGAGGGAGAAATTTTATTTTTTTCAGGCTAGCAAGAATTGTCTCAAGTTTGAACCCTTCTATTGAGACCTCTATTGAATTTTTCAGTTCTTATCAAATTGCTTTCCCTAAAATGAAGAATTTGTTGTGTGATTTTTATTTGCATAATTATGTTGAGACTCAAGACCATGATTGGAATCCATTGTTGTATGTTGGGGATGTCCAGTTAAGGGAATTTATGTCTTGGGTGGAAAATGAGATTAGTTGGGGACAACAATATGGGGCTTATAAGAAAATGGAATCCAACATTCCCCTATCCATTAAGGTTGAATCAAGAAATCATGTGATATTTTTAGGGAATGGCATAGAATGCTTTTCAAACCTAGCTATGGTAATAGGATTATGCCTTGGATAGAAGCATTTTATAGTGAATATGAGGCAAAGGAAAAAGAAAGAGAGGAAACTATGAAGAGATACCTCTCACAAAGATGGAACAACTTAACTATCTCAAGCAAGTTGAGCCTCATTCCATCTAGAACTATACAACAGCTCTTAAAAGAATAGATAGATATATTCACATTGGAAGGACAAAAGGGTGATTTTGGCTTCCCCTAACTTTTTAGACACCCATCCTAATGTGGCTTGTACCAAACTTTAGGTTATACCAATATGATATTGTTGCAGAGAAATATAGAAGGAGCAGATTGGATAGATTGGGAGGATTCTATTGGGATCCTAATTCATGCACAACACACTATGATGTGGGACAGTTGTTAGTTGAAAATTTCAGAGCATTGACCAAGCAGAAGAACGACCTTTCCCCTGCTGGGGGACCAGCAAGACCTTAGGTTGGGGGGAGCGATGAGCCTAATTTATGGTCTATTTTTGCATTGAATTTATGGTTTATTTGTTGAAGATATCATGGACCTTGATGTTAAGTGTTGATAATTTTTATGATATTTCCTCAAAACTATTGACATTGGGCTTAATCTTATTTCTACAAACCTTTAATGATAATGGCATGCTATATGGACTATCTATATTAATTTTGCATTTCATTAATGAATGTTCCTTAAGGTGGTTACAAATATGCAATTATTGTGTGTACTAACATTGCCATGCAGATTTAATTTGAGGATGCTAAATTGAGGAAGGCACCACCAGCTAGGCATACACAATAACATCTAGCTAGGGAATCGTTGAAAGGTCAAAGGAGGTAGATGACAGGAGATTCCTCATGCAAACTGAATGTAACTATTTTGTAGTGGACTTTAATGATGTTGAGCAAATTCGGGTGTTACTACTGTCTGACCAGATTCCATGCATGCATAACTATTGTCGCTCCACTTTCTCTACTTTCCCTAAAATGGCATCCTCCTAGTTGTGGATTTGACCACCTTGTTTAGTTGATAGTATAAATAAGGATCATATGCTCCTTCTCTAGAGATTCTATGATTTGATATTGTACTTTCATTCTTCAATTTTTTAGTAATATAGATATACTACTCTTTTGTACTCATGATTTAGAGTGAATGAAATGAAGTTTTAAGTTTGAGTATTTGAGTTCTCATTAGTTTTAGAGGATTCTTATCCAAAGGGGCTCACTTTGTGAGTAATCCATCCTTTAGTTTAGTATTAGTTTAGTATTACTTTATGTTCAACATTGTGTCTTTCTTAGCTATAGAATGAAAATGACTACTTTGGGTTCCTAGTGCACATACTATCCTGACCAATTTCAAGTTCATGTCCCTGGGTTGAAAAATTAAAGGCACCTTCATGATGATTGAGATAGCTATTCAGGTTAGATGTTCAATCTTTGAATCATGACTATAAAGGCCTAGTTGTTAAATCATTGTATGAGGAAGACACACTACACACATGGGATCTTAATAGCTCGTATGGAACTTGATGCTTGAGTCCTTCATCCATCTCCTTATCACATATCTTCTAAATCCATTTATCCATATCCATATCCTTATCCATCTCCATCTTCATACTATCCAAAAAAATAAAAAAAATAAAAATGTCAAAACAAACAATAAAAAAGTAAAGAGAAATAATTTTTCCAATGGTGAAAACTTGGAAAACAAGTGCCTTCGATAAGTACCATGATGAAAACCTAGCAAACAAATGTTATGTGTAAATCCCCCACCCAACTTACTTCTACACTTGGGGGCAACTCCATCCCCTTCACCCATCTCCTTCATCCCACCAATCTTACACATCCCGCCGCTCATATCCCATTTATCTTAATCCCTCCATCCTCCTTGTGATCTTGATATAGATAGGTGCAAACATATATACATTCTTTTGGAACCTCTTGGCATACATTCCCCTCACCTTATACACTATCCTAATCCTTATCCACATCCATCTACCTTACCTATCTATCCATCATAGCATCCCTTCCATCTCCCCATCCTTGTCTTCCTACCCATTAGGGAAAAATAAGAAAACCCCCCCTTGATGAAGGTGTAAAATCTTGGTGAATCTTGTATACTTCCCGATAAAAATATAAATATTACTCTTGAATTATCTAGTTTTCGTGAAAAAAAAAATAATGTCCATTGGCAAATATTTTCTAATCGCTAGAAGTTTGCGGAAAATCTTGGCAAAATGCAATTTTTTTAAAACCACTAAATTTTTTCCATTGGTGATTAAAATCTATTTTCAAACCAATAAAATATTTTGATTGGCGAATTAAACCTGTTTTCAAACTAGAAAAAATAAAATTCATTAGCAAATTAAACCTATTTTTCAATGATTAAGAAAAACACATTAGAAAATTAAAAATAATATGAAACTAAGAAAAAAATGCATTGGTGAAGTGTTGGTACAAATTTTCCTAACCTTAGTTGTAAGTCTTGCTTGGTCATCTTTGTTGTTAGTGGGTCGGAGGTTTCAAAAACCTCAAAACTTTCAACTTTGGTTCTAAGATTCCAAGTTTTAGCGACCACACGACATTATGGACCATGACCATTAGATGAATTTTCGATGGACGACTATAGTTGCATTCTAGAAGTATATCTCTCAAGCACTAGAATTATGAATTGAAACTTGTAGAATTACACTACAACTATTAGATTTCCATAAATCAATGGCTTAGATTTTATTAATTATTTAGGTCTATCATAATCCTGCTCTTGTTTACCATTTAATATTTCCTAAGTCAAACCAAAATATTTTATGAAAAAGCCTTAAATCTTAACTCTTTAATCCCGAGGGTCGAGTCTCGTCAACCTAGCGATGGCCCCATTTTAAATTATGCATGTGCATAAAGTTTATTTTAAAAGAGGGACTGTTCGATGAATTTTCGATGGACAGCTGTAGTTGCATTCTAGAAGTATATCTCTCAAGCACTAGAATTGCAAATTGAGACCTGTGGAATTACACTAGAACCATTAGATTTCCAAAAATCAATGGTTGAGATTTTATTAATTATTTAGGGATCTATCATTCATCATGCCCTTGTTTACCATTTAATATTGCCTAAGTCAGACCAAAATATTTTATGACAAAGCCTTAAATCTTAACTCTTTAATCCTGTAAGTCGAGTCTTGTCAACCTAGTGATGTCCCCATTTTAAATTATGCACGTGCATAAAGTTTGTTTTAAAAGAGGGACCATTTGATGAATTTTTGATGGACGACTATAGATGCATTTAGGAAGTAAATCCTTGAAGCACTAGACTTGCAAACTAAAACCTCTAGAATAACACTAGAACTATTAGATTTTTAGAAATCAGTGGCTGATACATTTAATTCTCTCTTTTCAATGCATTGAGGTACTCTACCTTTCATTTATTCTATTGAAATTCTTAATTTGGTTGTAGTACTAGGCGGCGGCATGGATTAATACCATATGAATAGCCAGAAAAAAACATTGGTGAATTAAACATTGTTTAGTAAGCAAAGGAGGCATGGAAGTCTCTATAGAAAGTGAACCAGAGAAACAATGGAGGCTAGTTTCACCTTAACATCGTGGAGGAAGCTAGAACCTTTCATTGGAAAAGCGTCAGTGAAGTGGTTGCGGGGTTTATTTCTCTTCAAGGATGTGCAGGTGGCACAAGCAATTCAATTTATTTTGGGTAATGGATTTGAAAAATTAAAGCATAGATACAAGATCAAAATGGATATTTATTCATTTGTCAAGACTTGGGGTCTAGACTTAGGAGAACCAGTGGATGTACTGAGGAAAGTCATGAAAACTCTAGTTCACAAATATTTTTTAGAGGATATGGAAGGCATTCTAGAATGAACGATACCAAGAGTGGGACTTGTTAAGGTTTAAGGCATGGATGGTGGAGGCTTGAAGCTTACAGATTTAAATAATCTCTTTATCAGGTGGCCAAAAGGATGAACCAAAGATCTGTGGTGAGAAGATGTGGAGCGCAGGTGGCAAGCACTCAAAATCTATGTCTAGCTAATGGAGGTTGAGGAGGTCATAAATAATCTCAAAGACATCACTAGAGTAGAGGTGCATGAAAAGAAGGGTCTATGTCCGAGGAAGAAGATGAAGATAGGTAATTCATTGAAGGCGTCTGACTTGTACAAGTTTAAAAAAATAAAAATTAGTGTACTAAATCTTGTCTGTGATTTTATTTTTTGGGGGTTATGCCTAGATTTTAGGCAGGTAGATTAGGGATAATTTGATATGTTGCAAATGGAAACTATGTTGGTTAATTAGCTTTTTTGGTAGTTGATGGTCTGATGGATGAACATAAATCTAAAACATATTTTATAGCATTAGTTTAAAATTGGAATATTTTTGGTAGTTGATGGATGAAGATAAATCTAAAGTATATAATAACTTTTTGTTTACAGTGATTCTCAACTTTTATTTTTTTCAAGATAATACAACATTTGGTAACTTGGTTTTATTGGTGGGCATGTTGAAATTTTATTTTCCTTTTACAAATAATTTATGTTTTTAGATAGATGAATTTAAGGATTAAACTTTAAAAAAAATTCAACAACATTTATTTTATAGCATTTATTTAATATGTATGATTAATAAAATCAATAATATTTTAATATAAAATATTTTTATTAAAAAATATAAATTAAATATTTTTTGACAGTTAAATTTTTTCATAAAACGTAAAGTGACGACATTTAAATGAAAATAAATGTCACAAAATTTTCATATGATAGGTAGGGGTGGCCGTCAAATTCTAGGCCTTGCTGAGAGAATAATTTTCCAAACTCCACACGTACCGATCTTAATTAACTATTGATCCTCTAGTCATGTCCACTTGCTAAAATCTGCTCACGATCTTCATTTCATAAATTCACCATCCTTGCCACCTTTCCTATCTTAATTCACCAAAGTTGATGTTTTGGTGCTTTTCCTAACCTTAATTGCAAGTATTTCATGGTCATCTATGTAGTCAGTGGGTTAGAAGTTTTGACAACTTCGAAACTTCAAACTTTGGTTCTAAGGTTCTAAGTTTCAACAACCACGTGACATTATGGACCACTACCATTCGATGAATTTTTGATGGATGGCTATAGTTTCTATAGCTTTAATGAAGCAATATTTGTAATGATTACATATCGTTTGAGTGGCGTTGGTACTGCTGAGTGGAGTCTGGTGATTTTGACAGCTTGTCAGATTGAGGTACAATTTGCATGTCGCCAGACGTCAATCAAATTAAACATTTTAATTTTTAATTGTACATGTAATGCTTAAGATACATGAATTGACTAAGTTGGTTTTTTGGTTTGTACGAATTAGGCTGGTAGTGGCACTAGTGGCCCATAATTTATTAAATAGGGTAGGTAATAGTTATAGTAATAATGTGACATTGTAATTCAGTTGTAATATAATAAATGGTTATAAATTTATAGTAAAGAGTTATTCAAATCAATTTTTTTTCCTTTGAGAAATTAAGTATTAATTACATGCAAAGGTGGAGTAAGTAGCCATTATCACATTTCATTTGCAAAATTTGAAGTAGTGGTAGAAAATCCTAGAAAGACAAGTTGTGGATGAGGAGTAAAATGGAAACGCCGCTTGCATTAGACATAAAGAAGCAACTACAGACCTTCAGAGGGGAAATAACTGATAAGCAACTATAGGGGATGATGAATTTGGCCCATCCACTTATTCTCTGAGCAACCAAGCAAGTGGTTGGGCCATAATTTTTGAAGGCTTACCACAGAGCTAGAACAAATACGGAGATTCCAACAATGTTCTTAGTAGTCCTTTTGCATATGGGAGTCTCGAAAGAGATAAGTAAAAAATTGACCCAAATGGTCTTCGCGCATGCATTGTTGGGTGACATTGACATGGTGCTAGATAATGTGGATGAGAATAGGAAAATACCCATGCCACAAAACTACTACATGATGCAGATGAGAGGGAGAGAGGTAATGAAGTTTCCTTTGGTCTGAACCATCAACCCAGAAGGATTTGAAAATTGTGGACAAAAGGGGACCATAGCATTTTCTTTCTCCTCAGGGCAGTAAAGCTGACGACCAATCTCCTATGTGGGTGGGAAATGAGATATGCGAAGGACAAAGGTTTGGCAAAGGAAATTGTAGTAGATGATGATGATGATTGGGACCTTGGAGATGGGGAATAATGGCTTGTGAATGATCCCAGGGATTTGGAGGAAAAGACCAAAAGCCCAGCACACCAAAAATGTGGAGCAGACTGCCTAGTGACTGCAAATTACAACGCATACCTAAAACACATAGAGTCAAAGGATGATGATGAATGATAAAGTTTGGTTGGGTATGATTTCAGCTTTTTGCTGTTGAATATAAATAGTAGCAGTAATAGGGTAATTGAGTCAGTCCCGAGTCATGGAGTGCTTATACTTAAATTCAGGCCAATTTTGTAATGAATTCTATAATGTATGAAAATATGGGTGGGCTAGCTATTCAGGGAAGGTCACTTGACAAAAAAGGCCTTTAGGGTGGTTTTTTGAAAAATAGATACTCATGTAATACTTTTTTGATAATCAATACAGGGTGCTACCCCTAGCAGTGTTTTACCTAGAAAAAAATATAATTACATGCAAATTTAATAAAGTAAATGGTTGTGCTATTAATTTGACATTGTAATTCCTTTTATTAAGTCCTTTGCAATTGCAATGTTAAGTGTTATTGTGCTTAGTGCTATTAATGGTTAAAAGTAAAAACACTTTAAAACACATGTTTAATATTTATATCATAAATTACTCAATGGTTCGGTAGAACATTTGATGTATCGTTGTAGACTCAACTTCAAGGGAGCAAAGAAAACTTAGTCACTAGGCCTCTAAGTTTTATAACCATTTGACATGTCGCATTGTCACGAAGTTCTACATTTTTATAACTACCCAATTCCTCAACTTGGTTCACTTTGTTGAGTAACTTAAGTTCATGAATACGTAACCTTTGAGTTACAGTGTGTGGATTTAATTGAATTTGATGGGTCAGAGGTTTTGAAAACATTGAAACTTTAGACTTTGGTTTTGAGGTTCCAAATTTCAGTGACCACTCGACATGATGGACTTATCTTGCCTGACATCTCAGTGAACGTTATGTATGGAGTGAACTTGAGTTATCTTTTCAGGAATTTCCAAAAGCATACAAGTTTAAAGGCTATCTTTTCAAGGTATGAAATTGAATGCCACATTTGAAGCATGTCCTATCAACAATAATGGTATATGTGGGTGGCGTAGTTTTTCTTAGACATTTAGCCCGCATTCTCGTTTCACTCCACATTGATTGCACATCTTATCATTTTATATGGCTTGGACTTGAAGGTGGTATATTTTTTCTCAGACATTGCCTGTCAAAGGCATCATCATCTGACATCTCATTGAATGCTATGTACAGAATGAACTTGAGTTTTCTTTTCAATAATTTCCAAAAGCATGCAGGTTTAAAGGTTATCTTTTTGAGGTATGAAATTGAATGCCGCATTTAAAGCACATCCTATCAACAATAATGACATATGTGGGTGGCATAGTTTTTCTCATAAATTAAAGCATACTTGCTACTATTATTTCTTCTCGAATTAAAGCATCTCATTAGGCATAGTGAGCTCATGTAGGATGAAATTGAAAATCGCTGACTCAGTGTGAGGGATACGGAGCTAGGACTTTTTAAATTGGAAGAATTTTGGGCACATTTGGATAGTAAAGAAAAATATGCTATAGATGTGAAGGTGTTCTAAAGTGGACTAGCTCAAGCCAGAGGTTTTCCAGAAGCAATGCTGAGTGTTGACCTAATTGGTGCATGTGTGAGAAGATACATTCTTGAAACCCAGGAAATCAAGGCCATAGATGAAACTATTATAACTAATTTTTTTCAGAGACCATTTATCAATCATTGGGAATTCCAAAGAAGGCACCCGTAAAGGAGATGTCTATTGTAACAACTAAAAAAATTCAAGACTAATGAAACCTGGTGTAAAAATTCTATGGCCAAAGGGTGGTTAAAATCAAAGAAGAAAGGTAAGTCTCAATTTCCCAATAAACTTAAGAGGACACATTTTAAATTAGAAATTGTTGATGTTATTGCTTTACTTCATCATATCATCAAGAATGCACAAGTTGAATTATTTCAAGACTTGATGTGTCAATTCATTTTAGTTATCTGTGATGATAATGTGTTTATCAATTGGGCCAATATAATTTCCTTTCACTTGCATGAGCAATTAGTTAACTTTCATAAGACTGCTACCTTTCATTTGTGTTCTTGTTTGATATATATAATTGCTAGTCAAAGAGCTTATTGGCCAGGGTTGAAACCACAAGTACCACAAAGTCCTGGCATTCCTGTGCCTAAATGTTATGCGCAATTGACCAGGCAAGTTGGGATGGGTGAATGTTGTCCTGTTAATGATGTATTTTTAATGGAATCAATGAGAAAGTTGGATGGAAACCCTGAAATGTGTTTTTCCCCTGAATCAAAATCTTTGGTGTTGAAGTTTGGAAGTTTTTATAGCTAGTTTGATAGTTTTTCTTATTTGAGAATTGGAGGTTATGAGAAGGCTCTGCTTAAATTTCCTAAGTACCCTGAGGATTTATTGGTATTTTTGGAGGTCTGCAGACAAATGGCCATAAAAAATATAAAATACATGAATATGGGAAGGTGAGGGTATACCTTCTCGTTAGTTACTCATTCTCTCTCTTGCAAAAGTAATTAGATGGCTAGGAATGTTGAATGGATTCTCAAAGAATATAATCTCCAATACTTGTTTGTAAGAACTAATTTTGACATCAAGGGCTTTGTGAGAAAAAATCTATATGCCTCTCACTCGTATCAACACCAACCTTCAATTGAAGATTTCTAGGAAGATTATGCTGATGAAAATAAAGTTTTCAGAAGGGACCATATGAAGTTAACCCTTGAGCAGATACAAAGTTTTGGTCTCTCTTTCCAAATTCTTGAAAATGTGTCTAAAGATTCGATGGTTCTTGATCCTTAATACGAGAAGTTTCCTAATAAATCACATCCCAAAGTTGACTGGGATAAAGATGAAGTTTTATATATGAGTAAATCAGTCGAACTAGTACTCAAAAGGACTCAGGATTGGTTGGAGGGAAAATGGTGTAGGGTTGCTGGATCTATTCAAGAACCAAAATTATCCCAGAAAAATGAGCAAGGTTCTAGCCAAGTAGTCCCTCGAGGTACATCATCGGCGAGGATAGTCATCAAGTATTCTAGCACCAATTCACAATCTAGGGGTGATGGTGAAAAGCTAGAGAAATCAATTAAATCAAAATAAATATTTCAACAAGACAACCCATCCACCCCTACTCTTAAAAAGAAAGATTTCCAAACAAAACTTGTGTAAGATGATTCAAAGAGAATATTTAAGCATATTGTTCAAGATAGTACTTTCTTGCCATTGTCTGAAGAATCTTCTCAATCTCCTCCTGTAGAAAACGTATCAATTATTCTTAGCGAGTCTAGAGAGGTTGTTCAAGGTGATAAAGCCCCCAGTCTAATAGAAAATTCACCAGTATGGTTGAGGAAAGTGGTAGAAGAGAGGATGAAATACACTCCTATGACATCCGTTGGGGTTGGAGTAGATACAGTGACAAAATTACTCCAATCTTCCTTAGGGCCCAAGAAATCCCATAAAATGTCAAGAATTCTAAATGATGTTGTCTCTAGTAATCAGGTGTTAGAAATTGCAGAACCTTTAAAAGATGTAGATGATGATAAGATAATCATGGATGATTATAAAATCATACTTGTTGACATGGGTCCCCAGACACTTGAAGGTGATGTATATCATGTTAGTTACTTAGTCAATGCTTTAGCCAAGTGGGTAAAATAAGAAAGGAAAGAAAGGGTCAAATTGCAATCTCAAATTTTGGATTTCAAAAACTTTATCTCTTCCATTGTTTCTCCCTTTGTGTATACAGAGGCTTCTAGTTCCCAAGAAAGAGTTATTGATGAGTTTGTGGTGCAATTGATTAAGAAAAATCTAAATTATTCCAAGGTTGCTAGTGATTGGATTGAAGAATTGTCTTAGGAAGCTATATTTTTTATTAGTATATCTATGATTTACTACACTAACATTGTTGATAAAAGAAAAGGATTAATAGTAGAACTACAATAGGTTAGAAATGATCAAACCAAGCTGTCTGTAGTTTTGGAAGAAATGAAAGAGTTAATTTCCATGGATCTATTGAAGTTGGTAAATGAATATATTGTTAGTGATCCAAAGGGATTAGATACTTCATGGCTTGATTCACTTAAATATAAACTAAACATATATGATGACCTGGTAAAGGAAATCATAGATGTGCTGGAGAAGTATTTGGATATGTTAGGAGAAATCAAGGGGAACTTTCATGATCTCAAAGTGAAGGATAATGGATGATTTTGATGAGAAAATTCTAGACACAAAATAAATCTACTCAAATTTTAGAGAAGTCTTCAACAGAGAAGTAGCACATCCTGCTACGATGACTAAATATTCTTTCTCAAAGCTTGGGAGGCTGGAGCTTTATCTCAAAAATTTTAAAGCTGAAGGAGAAAGGAGGTATGACACACTGAACAAGTCTGAAGTTGCACTCAAAAAATGGAGAACTGGGCTTCGGATCACATTGACACCAGGCAACAGGGAGATTTTTACAATCATTACCAGGTACAGGGAATATAAAGCCAAAATGAAGATGCAAGAGAATTTGTTGCGACAAGGAGAGAACAACAAGTAGGAAGCTGATGAAGTTGAAGTGGTTGTGAATGATGCATACTTTATTTTTAGCATTTTCATATACTTTCTTTAAAGTTGGCACTTTTAAGTTAATGACTTCTTTTAATTTTCAGTACAGTTACTTTCAAGAAACCGTTACCAAAGACATTGACTATGTTTAAATATTGGTTCAACTAATGTGATTAGGCTCTTTTGAGAAAAATTTGATTTACTCATTAGGGAAAACTCTATTATTTTTATATAAAATACATTGGTGGAGTTTATGCATGCATAATCTTTGAGTTATGGTGTATAGATTTATTCTATTTATACTGAATTTTTTCTAGTGTGATATCTATTATTAGGATGATAGATGATATAATTTTTCTATATTATTTTGGTGTTAATATCTGTGAATAAAATTTCTCCAAAGTGTAGTGATATTGGTTTATTTGTTATCTTTCTTTCAGAAGTTCTATTTCTATTTACATGAGATTGATATATTTTTGGTTAGTTTCATTGTTGTGGAATGTTTATCTATGAATAAATATTTTATGGTGATCGATGTGTAAGGATTTCTCAATATAATTTAGGTGATTTGGTAGTTTAAGCTTTTATTTTTTAAGTTGGGTGGACACTAGATGCCTTTATAAGTTATTTATGTTGAACTATTAGCTTCTGTTAGCTTATAACTTATAAGTTATGGATGTTGAACTGTTAGCTTTTGTTCAAGGAATGGATTAATAATACTCCTTTTAGTTATTTATCAAAGATTGTGAGAATGGAAATGCAATAGGAATTTATAGGTAGTGTGATAAGTGTTCTTTAAAAAAGATGCAAAATCACATATCAAATTCAATACCATGGAATACAATATAAAATTTTTGGCTTTTCCTAACCTTACTCACTAGTCCTCAGAGTTTTATAACCTTGTTGTGGAGTTCTAAATTTTCACAACTTATTGATTCTTTGACTTTTTTGATGGTTCACTTTGTTGAGTTGCAAGTCTTTCCTGGTCATGTTTCTACTCTATGGGTCAGAGGTTTCAAAACTTCAAAGTTTGGTTCTAAGGTTCACTTTGTTGAAGCAAGAATGGAAAAGAGATAAAGAAAACTTATTATTATAACTAATAACACTATGAAGAAATGATCACTCACCTTTTCTACTCAGTGGGTCTGAGGTTTCCAAAACTTTGAAACTTTAGAGTTTGGTTCTAAGGTTCACTTTGTTGAAGAATGGAAAATAGATAAAGAAAACATATTATTATAACTAATAACACTATGAAGAAATGATCACTCACCTTTTAAGTCTATATTTTCAGCTTCATAGTTCGTATTTCGCGGACTTCTAGGTCTGAATGGAGAAGTAGAACCTTAGAATTGAACAAAATGTATAAGAAATTAAGAATAAATGACACTTTCAATTGTATTTATATCAATCCATGATTCCATATTTGGTGAATTCCATGGGATTTTTAAATGGTATATTAAATATTTGGTGAATCCTACTTGCTTATACAACAATACATTGTAATTTTCAATGTGAAATGTGTCCTCAAATGTAATTATTTGTTAATGTTATTGGAAAAATAGATCCCCATGAGTAACTATTTATAAATTTTAATTGGAAAAATGGGTCTTCACAAGAAACTATTTGTAAATTTTAATTAGTGAGATGGGTCCTGATACAATGTTGTTTTAATAGTATTGGTGAATATGTAGGTGTTTTATTAAATGCTTTCGAGATTCCAGGTCAAAATATTAGTTGGTCCAATTGAAACGCGTAGTTTGACAATGGTGAATTTTTTTCTTAAATATTCCTCAAAAAAACTCATTAGTGAATGGACATGCATTGGACCTATACTTCATAAAATCCGGGTGATTAGAACACCCTGTTGGGAGTGAGAATTCACCAATTTTGACTTGGTCAATTCCTAGAATTCACCAATTGGTGAAGATTCACCACTAATTTTTTTCCTGTTACCCATCCAAACAATCCATTCCATCTCCCCATCCTTATCTTCCTATCAATCTAAACGATACCTTCCATCTCCCCATCCTTATCTTCATATCCATCCAAACAATCTCTTCCATCTCCCCGTCCTTATCTCCCTATCCATTCATCTCTATCCTCATACCTTGTCATTGGTATCTAGCTATAGGATTCTCCCCATGCAAACCAATGCCATCTATCTCAACACCATCAGTCAAACTTCTTTCACACATATTTCCAATATCCTATCACTTCTCACCACTCATCTCTCCATCATGTCATCCTCCCAATTCATATTTTGATGATTTGGATAGCTATCCTATTCCTGAGCTACACATGATCACCACCATACTATCCACTAGGTCTATCCTATCTCACAATATCAACTTCATCTTTCTATCCACTTATCATGGTCGTCTCATCATCCTTTATGCATTGTCTATCTTTGGCCTTTAGTCAAACTAAATTTCCCCTACACTTTCAAGTATGTAAGGTCGATCATTTGATCCTCCCAGGGGGATTTTTTTCATCCATTCTTTGTCATCCATCATGGTCTCCATTGTCCTCTTTTTTATTTTATCCATGGTTAGTCATCATCCTTTTTTCAAACTATGAGGGCCTTGCACTTTCACGTAGGAAAGGCTAATCTTTGATCAACCCCCAAGCCCCTAGGTCTTGAGGGTGTGCCAATATTCTGTCTTGTCTCTCATGTCTTGTGTCGTTTCATCAAGTATTTCCCTATCTAGCTGGTTCTTAACAAATGAGATCCAATAGTATCAAAAGGTCCAATCAATTTCAAGTATCTTGCATCATGTTGATCATCTAGCTTAGTCCCCATCTTTTGTCTTAATAGGATGCATCCTTCCTACATTATACCACATCAATCCCCTCCACCTTTTGATCCTATGGAAAAGGAAATTTGAGATTTATTGTGATCTTTTGATGCTTTTGGGTTTTCTTTATCATTTGAAATTTCTATCATACCTCGTAAGGGTTGCCTTGATACATCATATCATGGTGTTCTTTGACTAGTAAACATAGGGGCATATCTTGATCTTTTGTTTGTTTTTGTCTTCTTGGTTGTCCTACATAGTACCCACCAAGATCCTTATGGTTTTATGTTACGTTGGCACATCCATTGTGTTTGTGGGTTTCCAACATTGACCCTACCAAAGCCCTCGTGACTTTGGGATGTTGAACTAACCTTTTGTTTGTTGTTGTAGGACCCTAAATCTGTATTGGATCAAAAACAAAAACCCTTAGTATTGTTAGTAAGCCAAAGCAAACAAAAGATCCCCTATAAGATTCATCTAATCACAAGAATGATGCCAAAGAAACAAGCAAAACATAGAAAGGCATCATTCTAATGATCAAGCTAGCATCTTATAGTGGATTGGTGCTTCTATGGAAAGAAGCCCTTTCCCAATCCTTGATTGATAAGCTAGTGATGAAATTGCTATGGATATGGAGATGATAAATGGACAAGATTAGTTCTCAAAGAGAATGACCTTGCATCAAGTTAAGGAGATGATGGACTTGTGGAGGATTTGCTTTGAGGATGAAGCCTCTATTTAAGGATTTTCAAATGCTAAGTGTTGAAGAGGGACCAATGTGGGACTAAGATTGGACAAATGAGAGGAAGACACTTGTCAAATGGTGAGTGGTCAATGGATGTGCAAGATTTGGGAAGAGTACCCATGAGAGGGAAAAATTGAATTTGAATTTGTACAATGAATGTTGAGTTTGACATTTGGAAGGGGACATGAAAATGAGCAATAAATGCTATGTTGGAGGGACAAATCAACTTGTCATGATTTTCAAATTTGAGGGCCATGTTGAGTGAAAATGAGGGTTTTAATAAATCAATAAAATTGATTTATTTGTGCAAGTGGAGATATCTAGAGAATGCAAGTGGGTGAGATTAATATTTGATCATGGTTAGATTAAATAAATGATGATTATGTTAGTTTAATGATGATTAGGTGAGTTGAATTTTAGGACTTTGATATTTGATTTATTTAAATCAGAAAATAATGGAATATGATTTAGGATTTGATTTAAATGGATGTTTGATTTATTAAAAGGTTGATGATAATGTTTGCTTGATTTTAAATAAATGATCTTAGGAAATGGAGATTAATGAAATTACCTGATAAATGAATGAAGGTGAATCTGATCAATCGATGAATGGACCTAATGCGAAATCTAGTTTAGTTGATGAATGAACCTGATTGAATGCACAATGTTAATTTTGCATGTCTACATTTTGCCCGTCTTTGAAGCAATGTACTTGTTGCATTGGTTCAAAGAATAAACTTGCCACGATCAAAATCAAAAAAATTCTATTTTTTCGGATGCCCCAGCGGAAAGAGGTACACTGGTACATTGCCCCCTCGAGAGATCGAGCAAAAAGATTCAATTTGAGGGTTGATCTCATGATAAAGATGTTCAAAATGGATGGTTATGGACGATGATGCAAATGAGATGATTTTTTAAGATGCTTAGAATAACAAATCTATATTATCCTAAACAACTTAAATGATGATATGATATGAGATGGATGAGATTGATGATGTGATATGCTATGATATGCAATGGATGATTTATGAGATGCTTAGACTAACAAATCTGAATTATGATGATGATATGCATGTGAGATGATATGCAGAATACTGGTGATTTATGGATGCAAGATGGATGCACTGGTGATGGTGGTTAACTATTCATGTTGTGATTTTAGTGTGGAAAATTAAGAAATTAGATGATGACAAGAGGATCCAACAAGCTGGAATTATGAGAGATGATGATGAGAGATGATGATGAGAAATGATGATTATTTGCTTATCAAGCATTGGAATCTTAAAAGGGCTACTTACCTTATGTTTGATTACACACATAGGTACGATGCATCAAGGTATAAAGAACTAGGATGGCATTGTACCTAGTGTGATGGACTTTGACTTGACAAATAGATAGGAGTATTCTTGTTGAAACTTGACATATGGAAACCATGCTAGGACGTACCTAACAAAGCAAGTATTCACCAAGTTATTTTACAAGAACATCCAACAAGCACAGCAGACAAAAGATAATGATCATTGCCCCATTCCTATCTCTCTAAATCCTTCATTCAGATATCATCAAGAAGTCCTTGGAATGAGTGCAATAAGATAAATCAAAGAAAGAGATCAAGTACACAAATAAGCCAATGTTCTTCATACCTTCAGCCAAAGTGATGTGTTTTGATAGGATAAGAATCCAAGGTGATATCCAAAATGATGCCCATTGTCAGAATGATATATCTTAGGACATGCATTGTATAGGATGATGATGGTTTGATAAGTTGATTGATAGGCTGTTGATATAAGGTTGACTGATGTGTTTGAAAATGATCAAGAGTTTGATTTTCTTTTAATGGTTTGTTGTTTCGATTTTGATTTTATGATTGAAGCTTGATTTTGTTGACTACTATGATTGTTTCTGTTTGTATTGCCAAAGGATGAAGGTGATGATCAATTTATTATGGATGATTGATTATTGCGGGTGAAAGTGAGTTGAGGCAGATGGAATTTTTCAAATATTTGGATGTTTTTTACATTTTGAAATGTTTTGAGGCTACTTTTTGGATTTTGATGTTTTTCGGATGTTTTTGGATTTTGGTGTTTTTCGAATGTTTTTGGATTTTTGTGTTTTTCGAATGTTTTTGGATTTTGATGGTTTTTGAATGTTTTTGGATTTTGATGTCTTGTGGGCTGATCAGTGATTAGCCTTGCCTACATTTAAGCTCAGAGACGATGTAGTTCAAATATCATGTTTTTTTATGTTTTCTGTTTTATGGATGTTTTTGGATTTTTTGATGTTTTGGATGTTTTTGGATTTTTCGCATGATTTTGATGATTTTGATATGGATGTGTGTACTGATATCAGTGCTTTTTTTTGGAATTTTGTTGAAGACCAAGCTAAGGTTGACTGATCAAATCGATGGATTGATGATGATGATAACTTTGTTGAGAATGCACAATAATGCAAGGATTGATTGATTAGGATTGATGATGATAACATTGTTGAGGATGCACAACAATGCAAGGCTAGTGTTAAGCAACACAATGATTGGGAATGATATCCCCAAGATGATGATGGATTGATTGGATTTGATTGATCATGATTGACGAAGCTTGATTTGGAACAAAAGTTGTTCGAATGTTTTGACGTGATGTTTCAAGTGTAAATTAGATGCAATTGATAGTGATTGTTTGGATTGATGTTCGATGAAAGATGAGGACTGATAGGGAATGTCTTCTCGTCATTATATGCCATGTGCTAGTGATTTGGATTTTGGATCATAAATGCTTTGACCATTTGATTTCACATTTGCCAATGTTTGGATCGCCACATAAGTTGGAGGATATAGATCAAGATTTCTTCTTGAAGTGAGATCCATATATATGCCCCCAATGTCTAGCAATGTATGGAATGCCATGGATGGATGCTCAAATAGGTGTATGGGTGGATGGATACACAAAGGCTGCCAAGGATTATCTTGCGATAAGATGTTTGGATAAAGAATGCTCATTTGGATAATGCTTCATGGCTTAGTTAATGCTGGATAGGATAGGACCAATGAAAATGACCCATGTCAAGATGTTTACCATAAGCAAGCATAAATTGTACCCCAAACTTTTATCAAAATCAAGATAACTAAGATGATGGATGCAAATATATGTGAATGGATTGGATAAATGGTTCATGGATGGATGGATTTATTATGGATAAGATCAATGGAATGCTTGATTTATTATGGATGGGATGAGATGCTTTCAACTGAACTGGCGCACATGGATGCTTGATTCTACACATGACACCTGTTTGCTAGGTTTTTGTCATGGTCTTGCCCAAAGTGCCACTGTAGTGGTTTTCACTAGAGGACGATTTTTATGTTTACTATTTTCAATCCTTTTTCTAATTTTTTTTTGGATTTTTTTCTTTTTTGATTTTTTTTGAAAGATTTTAAGCTCATGCTAAATCATGAGGTGTTACTGATGTAGATGCCCCTGTCATAATGTGTCATTGATATCCTACTTGAAGGAGCTGCTTTGCTAAGATACATGCACTTGAATGCAGCTTTTGGGATTCTTGATCTGCTTTGTCGATACCGGAGTTAACTTTTTCTTTGTGCGCACATCGCGATAGAGTGCCCTTTGAATCCTTATGATGAGGGGTCATTTCCAATACATGGTCAATGTAAGAATTGTATATTGTGCGTGGAGGCATGGATGGAGTGTGTTTAGGGATAAGAGATGGATTGGTTGAAAGTTTGGAACCTTTGACTCTCCAAACTTGGGAAGATGAGCAATGATGGGGGGATATGAAAGTGTGCATGGAATTAGGACCAACTGCTTGATACACTTTATACCCTGCTTGAAAAGCCTGCTTTTTCTTTTGTAGACATCTTTGATGGATACTTTCCCCCTTTTTATTTTTCCCCATAGTTTCTTTGACTGATGGAGTATGATAAGGATGATCTTTCTTTGTATTCTTTGGTATCCATTTGTATTTGATTTGTCTATTATGCTTCTTGGCTTCTTTTGCTTTGATAATGTTTTTCAATTCTTTCTTTTCACACTGGTCCCAATTCATGCATGCGATGATGGGTGGATGAAGATTCATGACGTGGCTAGTTGTAGTATTGACACTAGTTTCATCATAAGGACTCTTCGTGCTCCCTATGTTGACATTTTCTTGAGATGAAGTTGCCCCCAGTATAGTGGTAGTAGTACCTTCATGCTTTGATTTTGCTTGTTCTAAGAGCTCTTGTTCAAAATGTATTCTCTAATAAATGACCATCGTAGGTGACATTCTTTCAATTTGCTACTCCGCTAACTTTGAATGTTCTATCTGACTTGTTTCGTTGAGTGGATAATGTTGGATATCCTTATTCATGATGTCCTTAGTTTGGATTTTGGATATATATGATCTTGATATTGATAACTTAGTTTGACTATAGGAGTTGATAATCTGCTCTTTGTGTGTAACATAATTTTGTTCTAGATGAAGATCATCTATGTGTCCATCTATAGAAAGCATCTCATGGGTAGATGGAGGTGTATGTGCATCTTGCATAGATAGGAGAGTATCCATTAGATCATTAGAGTATCTTGAAGATACAAATTCTTGATCTTGAATGATTTTGAAGTTGCTTTCGACATGCTTTGGATCAAGTTCTTGACATGGGTCAGTTTCAAAGGATGGACTGCTTACAAATGGCTCTTGGATATCTTCATTATGCATGGGAAGTGGCTTAATATCTTCGTGATCTTTGAGTGGACTTGGATCAGGTGTCGAGTTGAAGATTCCTTCAATATCGGTAGTCATGAGGTTGAATGATGTCAATATGTCTTGGAAAGGACCATTGCTATACTTTGGTGAAAGACATTGATCATACTTTAGAATAAATTCTTGAGATATGTCCTCTACCTCATTAGGTAATGTAGATACATTTTCAACATGATCACTGGTCAATGCCTCATTGGATGAAGCAAAAATATCTTTATTGATGGATAGATCTTGAAAAAAGTTTTCAACAATTGCGGTAGAGAGATTTCTAAGGTCTTCAACCATAGGGTCAAATGATATTGACATTTGTGGAATTGGATCATTGTTAGGTATTGTTGGTGGATTTTGATCATGATTGAGAAGTGACTCTTGACATATGTTCATTTCATCATTGGATGGAGTAGACACAACTTCAAGGTGTTCAATGATGGAGTGATCTTGATCCTTCTTCTCAACAGTTGTTTGTTGGGTAGCTTGAGAGGCTTGTTGAGCTTGTCTTGCTTGTTGTGTGGCTAGTTATTGTCAGATAGCCTTTTGGTAGGCTTGGTGAGCCTTTAGCGCAATGTCATATTGTCTCGCTAAGTTTGGTTTTGGTGGTAGGGGTGGCGGATTTGGAATCATGTTGGATGCAATGATGGGTGTGATAGGGGTGGATGAGATTGGTGGAAATGATGTCTCCACTATGGTACTCACATCAAAATCCAAAGGCAACTTGGCCCCTTATTTTGCTAATTCAAGCATGTATAACGAAGGGTTGAGTCTCATCATGACATTGATGATTCGATGATTATCCACTTTTTGGAGCATTTCTGTCATTTCCTCGCGAGACATTCCAAAAATAGGGTCCTCTCCCTGGTTTTCTTCTTGTGGATTTTGCAATCGTGAGAGGGTCAATGGATTGCTTGATACTGCTGGATTCATTTCTGCATTGGTTTGGCTAAGATCGCTTGAAGCGGGCGTTTCTTTGTTGGCTTCCATACTCTTCTTGTATTGAGATCTAGTTAGAACCATAAAACGGGGATCAATTTTCGAGAATATGGGAGATGAATCTCTTGATTCTTTGCATTAATCTCTATTTTATGTCCCAAAGTGGAAGTTTTAGGATGCTTTTTGGGGATCAAAGGTGATGATATGATGATGAATGATTATGAATGTTTTGGCTTTTGATAAATATTGAATGAGACACTAGGATTTAGGACTTGGATTTGATTGGATTTGGGATTTTGGGATTTTGTCCTTGACTTTGATTTTGATTTTATTTTGGATTTTGAACAAAAGGACCCTAAGATGTTTGATAATGATCTAAGGGATAGTTTTGTTCAAAGGATGATGATTTTTGGATATGTGTAAGGAGAAGGATGAATCTACCCCCACCTATCCAAATAAAATGATAGTTTGACTAAGTAAATGAAGAAGGATTCATCCACATACACTAAGTTAGACAAGATGATTTTGATAACTTTGACTAAGTATATGCAGAAGGATGCATCTACACATGCCTAGCCAAAAGTTTTTTGATAAATGTTTTCAAGTACTTGGTCACAATGTTTTTGAATGATTTTGATTTTTTGCCACAAATCCTAGTATCAAGGATGATTTCCAGATTTTCCAAAAGATGATTTGTGAGATGGATTTGATGTTTTAAAAGATGGATGAAAGAGGTTTGATTTGTTTTGATCCTTAGGTGAACCTAACAAAGACACTTTGTTTTCCTAGACCTAGGTATTGAAGAGCATGCATATGCTTCCTAAAGACCTTTGTAACCAAGAAATGATTTCATTTGAACATTCATTTTCGGATTTCCAATGATTTTTTCTTTGGGATTTGTGAGTCTCCAATCACACAAGAAAATTCTTCCTTCTAGCGCCATTCTGTAGGACCCTATATCTACATTAGATCAAAAACAAAAACCCTTAGTATTGTTAGTAAACCAAAGAAAACAAAAGATCCCCTATAAGATTCATCTAATCATAAGAATGATGCCAAAGAAACAAGAAAAACATAGAAAGGCATCATTCTAATGATCAAACTAGCATCTTATAGTGGATTGGTGCTTCTATGGAAAGAAGCCCTTTCCCAATCCTTGATTGATAAGCTAGTGATGAAATTGCTATGGATATGGAGATGATAAATGGACAAGATCAGTTCTCAAAGAGAATGACCTTGCATCAAGTTGTGGAGATGCTGGAGTTGTGGAGGATTTTCTTTTAGGATGAAGCCTCTATTTAAGGATTTTCAAATGCTAAGTGTTGAAGAGGGACACCTGGTAAATGAATGAAGGTGAATCTAATCAATTGATGAATGGACCTAATGTTAAATCTAGTTCAGTTGATGAATGAACCTGATTGAATGCACAATGTTAATTTTGCATGTCTACAGTTGTGTCAGTCCCATAAATGTGATATGAAGTCACCTTGGTTCTTCATATCCTAGTGCATATTATCTCATGATATATCAAATTAAGTGCTCATGACATGGCAACATAATGCATACCAATTAACTTGCTTGGTTTGGTTACTATCCATTTACCCTTCATCACTCTCCCTCATATATCTATCCTATCCATTTTCATCCCTCCACTATCTTCATCTACATCATATCATCAACTCTTCAATCTTCTTAAGATAATATAGATTGGTTACTCTAATCATCTTTTCTTCATCTCATCATATCATCATCTCTTCAATCTTATTAGGATAATATAGATTGGTTATTCTAAGCATCTTTTCCTTCATCATTTTCATTCATTTCAACCATCTCACATATCAATCCAACCCTCATCCATTCAATCTAGTAAAAATTATCTAATCACATCCTTGGTCTTGTTCCCAACCTTGCTATAAGCCTTGATCAAATCATCATCATTATCATCATCATCAGGATGTATCCTTCCCTATCCTTTTGTGTTGTTTTGGGATGTATCTTTCCCTAATCAACAACACTCATTATCATCATTATCAGAATGTATCCTTCCCTATCCTTTTGTGTTATTTTGGGATGTATCCTTCCCTCATCAACAAAACTTTCACCATCATCATCGAGATGTATCCTTCCCTATCCTTTTGTGTTGTTTTGGGATATATCATTCCCTCATCAACAAAACCCCATCCATAATCAACCCATTTTGGCTTGTAGCTTGACTGGGGAAACATCACCTTTATCCTTAATTCCATTTGTGCTTGCTTGCTTCTCATCATCTCCTATTGCTTATCATCCTCTCTTATCTATCATTTTCCATCATCTTCCCCATCTACCCTTTCATCATCTCATCCATTTCGAGAGCACACCCGTGTTCTCTTGAACCCACATGTCCTCTCAAGGGGGCATCCTCAATCCCTAATCTTCATCCTCATGGCTATCATCTTTATTCCTATCCATTTTTGCATGACTGGGGAATCTTTCCCAATCTAACCATCTTCTTCTTGGTGCTATCTTTTAATCTTCTTTGAAATGATGCTACTTCATAACACCATCTTGAAGAGGGGAAAAATGTAGACACCTAAATTTGGCCACTTATGTTTGGTCAAATTTATCCTTTTTATCTAAATATCCTCTCATTGGCATTAATTAAGTATTATTACTATTATTTAATTAATACCCCTTAAAGTACTCTAAATCCCTAAGGTATTTAGTTAAATAATTAAATACTTTACCCTTTATTCCTTTCCTCCGATGAATTAAATAAATAACCCATTTATTTAATTCCCTTCATCTTCCATCTCCCATAATCTTCAATTAATACTAATCCACCTCCTAATCCCATCATTAGGGGTGTGCACATGTCTAATCCATGATTAGGATGTGTTACATCCTCCAACTTTTGTAAGCTGGCTCCTAATCTTCATTAGCCACCTAACTATCCTCTAATAATTGATTAGCTAGTTTAATCAACCACTTGGTCAACTATCCCCATTCCCCAAGGAATTTTAAATTCCTTTTTGTCTTCCCAAGGTCCTCTCATGGAATTTTTAATTTCATTTGCAATCCCCATGTCATTCCCAATGCAATTTTAAATTACATTTATTCATCCAAGGTTTCTAAGGAATATTAAATTCATTTTATCCTCCCCATGCATATTAAAAAGGAATTTTTAATTCCTTTAGTCAACACTTTTACCTCAACCGTTGATCTCCTATCCTCTTTCAATCTCCACCATCCATCCTATATCCCTTGATTAAATGGTGAACTGTAGACATGTAAAATATATTGATTGATCCTATACACCCGATCCTAATTTTACTAACACCAGTTCATCTTGAATCATCTCCTTTTCTAACAATTTAACTAAACAACCATCATTTGATTAAATTCATCACATTCCATCTCTTAATTAAATTAATCAAATTTATCTGATTAAATCATCACCTCCTATTAATTAAATAAATCATTTTGTTTAATTAATCCTGATGTCCTTTTTTAATTAAATAATTAACTTTATTTGATTAAATCATCATATTCTTCTCTATAATTAAATAAATCAATTTTATTTAATTAGCCTCTAAGTTCATCTCCATTAAATTAAATAAATCAATCTTTAATTAATTTAAATCTAACATCATCTCTCCTTAATTAAATAAATTAAACTTTATTTAATTAAATCCAATAATCCTTTTCCTCTTATTTTGAGTTAAATTAATCCAAAAGTCAGTCAAATTGTCAAATAATCTAATCTTCATCTGAATTAATCAAATCCTAATTAATGCTAATCTTAATCCATCAAATCCTCTATCTTTTGCAACTTGCACATGAAAATACATTTAATTTATTGATTAAATCTCTATTTTCTTTCAAAAAGGCATCAAAAATGGAGTATTCTCCAAGTTTGAAAAATCCCTCAAAAAGGGTTTGTACATCCAACAAGGCATTTAAGTTTCTTACATGTCCTTGCCTTGAGCCAAGTGGCATTTAATTCATTTCTTCTCTCCCTCCAACTTGTCACTTCTCCATTTTTTGAATGTCCACCTAATAGCTTTAATATGCACATTCATCCAAATGTGCTCCACCTTTATCCACTCACATGTTGACAAGTGGCACTGTGCTACTAGTTGGTCTTTTATCCCACATTCATCCATTTTTCCTGACCCTCCATCTTTCTCATCTATAAATAAGAGGCTCTCATTTGGATTTTGGATCCACAACTTTATGAAAAGTCATTATCTTGAGATTTTGAATTTTCCCATCCATTGTTCATCCATTTTATTAGTTTTCATCAAGTTTCATAGCTTGGTTATGAAATAATTTCACCAAGGAGCATCAAATCTTCATCAATCATCATCAAGCTTGCAAGGGATTGGGAAAGGGTCATTTTCCACGTCAAAATGACGCCAATTCCCCCATGGGATTAAAATTTTGAACATTTAAATAGGATTTAATAGCCTTTTTTATTGTGTTCTTCATATTATTTCTTGCTTTTATGTTTCAAATGAATTTCATGGGGAACGTTATTTCTAACTTGCATATGGAACTAATTGTGTGTTTGTTCTTTGTGTTTATGTAGGTTTAGGATCACCCTTCACATTTGGTAATAGGAGAGAGAACCTAAAGAATCTAACACAATTTTTTGAGAAAGTCCATTATTTTTTGAAATTTTTATGTTTACAGGAAAACAACGTCATTGACAGAGAAACTATGCTTCTAGCAGTCCAGCAAGGCCATATAGCAATGCTAACAAACTCCAAATTGTCATGTTGAGTCATTCCCGCCAAGAAATTTGAATTCCAAACTATGATGCTCTACCAATTTCCTATCGACCAACTATCCAAACTTCAAAATCCATTGTTGGTCAAAACAACGCTGCATTTGAACTCACTGGTTTCTCCACAATCCACCACTATCAGTCTCATTGATGCTATATAGTGATGTTGACTTAATTAAACTCAGCTACCATCACAGACTGCACCATTGGAGTTGGGTAAAAGGAAGTTTTCAAATTAATTTCAACATGTGGTTTTTCATTTTTGTTGCTTTTGACTATTAATTGGTTTTTGGCTTCTATTTCTATATTTTTAACCCCTTTTGTAGGTTGGCTTGATCAAAATTGAAAGGACAAAACAAAGACAAAGGCTTCTCTATGGTATCATCATTTCATTATATCAAGTGCTTTTAAGCACTTTGGGGAGAAATTATAATCCCTTTTCTAAGGACTTTGTGATATTCATGCTTTCTAGGACTCACTAATTTTTGTTTGGGCTCTAAAAAGAACAAATAAAAGGGATTAAAAAGAACCTTAGGCAACTTACTAGATTTTTTTTTGGACTTAACAATTGAGCAAACAAATCTCACACTTCAAAGTTGGCACTTAAAAAGAACTCACATTCTTTCTTTTGATGGATTAAAATGAACATGTGTCTTTTATGTTTTGTAATCCCTTATCCAAGGTAATATCATTTAAAAGATGTATGTGCTTATCTTGTACCTCACGATGATCTTGAGAATCAAAAGGATTTTTGTGATATGGGTATGTGTAGGATCATCATGGAAAAAATAGGCCCTTAAGTGGCAAAAAATTTAAAAATATTAGAGCTAGGCCACTTGACATAAAAATTTGAATAAGTTATCTATATTATTTCAAAAATATGTAAGAATAAATCTATAGTAAATTGAATGTAGTTTCTAAACTGCTAGGTTTAAAAAAAAAAAATCTATTTGACCATGAGAATTTGAAATTTCAATGCACCAGTACTTAAATTTTAGGGAAAAAATAAGAAGTAAGTGTCTATCTAACCACCCTAACCACAATAAAATGATAACATTTTTTTATAACATTTTTTATATAAGTAGAGGACTCATGTCCAGATGTGATGCATGTTTTTTTGTAATTTTTTCCCAAGTAAATAATTAATTATGAATTTTTTATTACAACTTTTAACAAATATAAAAACTCATGTGTCTAACCACCTTAACTTGGTCAAAACTTCATGAAATTCAATTTTTCCTTTTTTAATCCTATAGTATATGAAACATAGAATGTGACACATGTTTTGGATTCAAAAAATTTTGTACCGTTTGAAAGCTATAGATGTTTTTCAATCAACCTGTCAATTAGGACTTTAGTAATAATTCGAATAGAAAATTAATAATAATTACTTGTTTAATTCAAAGTAAAGCATAATATGTATTGGTGGAAAGTTGAGAATCTCCTTTAAAAACCCTTTTCGTTTCATCAATTTTGGGTAAAAAAAAAAGTTGTTAGCCACATACCCATCATATTGCCACTTTTTGTCCCATCATGATCCTACACATACCCATATTAAGTTGTATAAGTGATTTCCTCCACACTTCATTTGGGTTCTTACAATTGAACAAATTTTGTGAGTGTGAGTGGTGCATATTGCTTGTGTTCTCTCTTTGTTTCTAAACAAAGATTGATCAAACTACGGATGTGTTTGCTCACTTTTGTTTATTCTTAGATGACCTTCCTGGTGGGAAAAAATAATCACCATAGGGAATGACCCAACCAGGAACACACTAGAGCCAAGCGACTTCCAACTGGTATATAAGTGTGGGTTCTCGAGGAAAGTTCAAGTATCATGAGGATTTTTTTGACAAGAAGGGCATAAATTGTCTCTTATCATATGGATGATCCCCCATGAATGAAATTCCTATACTAGAATCTTTTGTTTAGAAGGCCAAATCCTTATCTATTTGTTGGTGCAAGAATGGTCGTTCTAAATCCATCCCACATTTTTACAGCTCTTAGTAGAGATGAGAAGTATGCCATGAGAGTTTCATGGGTATTGATGCTTGGTTGACCCAAGAAGTGTGTGTTGTGGAGGGGAGCTAGTGTGGTCAAGCATCTAATCATATACTAAGAGAAGGCGTAGCTAGATTTATACAAGTGGGAACTCAACAAATATTGTCTTATTTTATCCTAAGGTTGTGCATCATTTTGGAATAAAAAAAACTTTGCTTGGATCTAAAACATTGTAAAACAAACATTGAACATGAACATTAAATTTCAAACCATTTAGGATGAGAAAATACCTTTGAAAAAATTCAAGTGCTATTTCTTTCCCTATGGATTCTATCCTTAATGGTTTCTAAGCATTTGAATTTTCATCACAATTTTCTCTCACTAAGGTCAACAATAGGAAATTTTTTCCTTGATTTCCTTGATTTCCACATTATACACTTTGTGGGATGAGAAGAAGTTAGGACATTAGACATCTAGTTTGAAAATCTAATCAAGAGAGTGTTTGTGGTAAAAATGAATTCATTAAGAAAAGCTAAGGAACAATTGAACCCCACACATGAGCTCATCCAAATGAGTTCTTGAAAGATCAAAATCCGAAAACCAAGGTCCAAAGGTCTTAGTCAAAAAGCTCACAATAAACTTTTTTTCTATTCTTTATGAATTTAGAGAAAGATTGATCTTCAACTTTTACAAACGTGCATCAAAGAACAATCCAAATTTGTATTCATTTTACTATTGTCAAAATCCAAGTCTCTTTCAGAGGTTTGAGTATATCACATAGGAAGTATTACATGTTTTTCAACACCAAGGTCTTGTAAACAAGAGTCTTTTCAGGTTCATCTTAGGATCAAAACCAATCTTTTTCATCCATCCCTCAAGCATCAAATTAAAATCATCTCACCAAAAAATCTTGGAAATCTTGAAAAAATCATTCATGTTAGGCTTTTGGAAAATCCTCTAGATCAAATCCAAATCATCTTGTTTGATTAGATGTGTGTAGATGCATCCTTCCCCACATATTTAGTTAAATTATCAAATATTGTGAACAATTCTATCCCTTGATAACATCCAACATATTGGGGTCTATAAGTTCATGATCCAAAATCAAATCAAACAAAAATTATCTTGTTTGGCTAGGTGTGTGTAGATGAATCCTTCTTTACACAGTTAGTTGAATTATCATCATGTGTACAAGTTTACTCTAGGACAACATCTAACCTCTTAGAGTTTATGAGTTAATTATCCAAACCAAATCAAATAAAAAATCCATAGTCCCAAAGTCTAGTATATCCTTCAATATTTCTCAAGAGTTCAATCATTCACACCATCAATCTTCCATTTATCTCATCATCACACCTTGATCCTTAATCATCCTAGATTTTCTATTTTGTGGCTAAAGTTAGATCAATCTAAAGAATTATAGGTTCATCTCACACATTCTTGAAAATTGAACCCTATTTTAAGGTGCAAACTAGATCACAACACAAGAAGAACATGGAAACCAACAAAGTAACATCAACTTCGAGTGACTTGAGCCAAACCGCTCTCGAAATGAATCCCATTGGATCAAGCAATCCCCTAATCAATCTTCCTCTATCATCACAAAATATTCTATAAGAAGGACAAGTGTAAGACATCACCAATAATGTTTTGGGGATGACACAAGATGAAATCATTGAGATGGTCCAAAATCCTAAAAATCACAGAATTTTCAATACCATGGTGAGATTCAATCCCTCCCAATACATGCTTGAATTGGAAAAATAAGGGGCTAAACTCCCTTCTGAATATGATTTGAGCACTCTTGTGTAGAAACCTCTTGAGATTATGCCACTAGTTTCATTCACAACATCTTCATTCCAAAGAATCTCTCAACTCATCCCAAAAATCACATCATCCATTACATCAACTCAAACAATTGTCAACAAGGGGACCTTATTGCTTCATGCACTACAAACACACCCCCTTTTGAAAAACCAAGATTTGGATGTGTACACTATCTTGGGTCAATCTGTCCCATTGAATCCACTACACCCATGCATTTCACTTACCTTTCATGATCCTAATGAGCCATCTTCTTTTCACGCAACACCAACATATCCTCTCAACACACAAACGTCTCTCCCTATGACTTCACAAGGAGAAGGTAGATTATTCAGACAAGGGGGAATCTTTGACCCCTCATCATCATTATTTCCTCAAGGGAACACACCACCCATTTTTCCACCATTTCTAACTTTTCCATTAACATCCACACCACCCCTTGGTTTAGGCCTTCCCCCTTTACCAACCATCAATCAAAAAAATTAGAATAACCCCCCAATCATAAATCAAAACATCATACCAAATCCTCCCATCTTGCCATTGATATCACAACAAGAGGTAGCAACCATCCAAGCAACACAAGCAATCAAAACATCATCTACCACCCCCCAAATATCTCAAAACATGGGCTTCCAAGGACCAAGCATATCAATCGTACCATCCACTACACAAATCCATATCATCAATACAATAGTACCTCTCATCACAACAACAAAAACCATTCTAAATCTACCAACACCACCACCTCCAAAATAAAACACATCAAACCAATATAGCATCACATTGTAAGCCACACAACAAGATGGCTACCAAAAGGAACTTCAACAAATTCAAAATCAACAAGATGCATAACTAGCTTCTCAACAAGCCCAAGAACATCAAGCTTCCCAAGATCAAGCTTTACTACAAAAAAAAAGGCCACCCAAGCTACCCAAGTTGTGCAAGTACCTCAAGTGGCACAAGTTGCACAGGCTACCCAGGCTACACAAATTTCCCAACAAGCTCAAGCACAATATCAGGCCCAACAAGCACAAGCACAACAACAAGCCCTACAATAGTACCAAGCACAACAAGAATCCACCCAATTACTATCCCAACAACAAGCATTGTTGGCGTAGCAACAACAAGACCAACAAGCATTATTAACACAACAACAACAAGACCAACAACAAGTGTTGTTAGAATAATAGAAAATGGAAGCATATCAGCAAGCCTTGATTGCACAACAAAGCTTACAAAAAACTCCCACCAACATACCCAACACTCCACCCATCACTCAAACACCTCAACCACTTCAAAACACATTCAGTCCACCTCCTAATCTACAAGACAATGTGACAACACAAATCAAATTGCTCTCACAGCAAGTGCTCGATCTCCAATTAGGGAAAATGACAAAGACACCAAGTGATTTGTTTCCCTATCCATTTGATAGGAGCCTTGCAATGGTACCATTCCCAAAGGGGTTTGAAATCCCTAAATTTGACAAATACATGGGCTTGGTAACCCTAAAGATCACATCAGGGAATTCTAAGTAAATTGCATGGAGGTCACATATGATGATACATATCTGATGTGGCTATTCCCTCAAAGTTTGGCTAGTCCTGCTATGGAGTGATTCTCTCACCTTTCTCCTAGCATCAAAAAGTTCCAAGAGATTATAGACGCATTCATAAAAAACCATGCATTCAACATTGGCATGGATGTTAATCTAGAGGAACTATCTACACTCAAACAAGGTAAGGAGGAAACATTTGCTTCATTCTTACAACAATGGTGATCCCAAGGCCAACAGGAGCAAGTGGGCCATGCCAAAAGAACAACAAGTTTGCACCATCATTTCCAATATTGAGAAAACCTTGGCATTCCATCTTAAGATGCAATGTATCACCACATACAACCATTTGATCCCTAAAGCGCTCAACATCAAATGATCCCTTATTACACAAGGGGGGATTCCCACATATCTAAAACATCAAGACAACCACCCTTCCACCAGCTATAATGAAAAACCTCACACATGGGCAAAAAAACGAATGTCACTAATGATGGGGTGGATGCCAAGGTCATAATCAATGCTCCAAAGCAATACACCCAATCATACCAGCAATCGTAGAACCACAATTGAAACAACACACAAAAGAATGTGGTATCACAACAACCACCCAATAATCAAGCCAACAATCTGAATAATCAAGGGGTACCAACTTTGCAAAACAAATATCCCCCCAAGTGAAAGTACACAACCCTTGGGGAGTCAATTGAATCTGTCATGAAGAAACTTGTAAATGAGAATCTCATCAAAATTCCCACTTATGAGAATTATCAAGAGCCCCAAGTGAAACCACCATGGTACAATGAAAACCACCTATGTTATTTTCATAAAATCAAGGGGCACACAACGACCAGTTGTATCAGGCTCAAAAATATCATCCAAGAACTCATCTATGACAAGATCATAAATGTTGAACAACCAGCTGGAAATCAAAACCTAAAACTATACATGAATCCGCTTTTAGATAATAACAAAGGGAACAACCATGGAAAGCAAAAAAATTCCAATGTAAACCATGTATACGATCATGTGGTCGCATCCCTAGATGAATGGGCCGCTATTGTTAACATCAAGGGAGCCAAAGATGATTGTGGAGTCACCACATGTAGTGGAAAAGTTACCATTGCCCAGTCATCATAGCGACCTAGGGCATCCACTTCAAATCCTAAATCTATTCTCAATGGTTATAATGTCTTAGACCAGTTGAAAAAAATCCTCGCTCAAATCTCCATCATGGAGTTACTTAAGATTTTTCCCACACATAGAAAGATCCTTGAGGAAGCATTGGCTTCATCCACCATCTCCACAGATCTTGATGCTGACTAGTTCCAAGCTATGGTCAGAAATATTACCACCCCAAATCTCCTCACATTTTTTGATCAGGACTTCCCCACCCAACCATCTCACAATCGTGCACTCCACCTTGAGGTCTTGGTCCATAAGAACAAATTCAAAAGGGTCTTGGTGGATTCTTTGCAGACTCAATTAAAAAGGGTAAATACATAAAAAAAATAGACAATATGATGATTAGGAAAGAGTGTCTCAGGGCACTATTCAACTCCCTATTCAAGTACGTCTAGCCATCATGGAAACCACATGCAAGGTCCTTGACCTTGATTTTCCTTATAACATTCTCCTAGGGTGTCCATGGATGCATGGGATGTAAGAAGTTGCAACTACTTTTCATCAGTGTGTCAAATTCAAATACCAAAACCAAGAGTTCATGATTCATGGGGATCCTGAGCCCTTTTCTTACTATAAGAGTCTAGAAGAAAAGTACTATAAAATCCCTCAGGTCCCAAATAATGATGAAGGCCCTTCAACCCCATATGTAGTTCCTTCCACTTCTAAGACAAGGACACCAGCCATTCCTAATATCTCTAAAATCAAGGTCATCCAAGACAATGAGTGTGGGAATTATAAATTGAAGAAAGGTGCTTTCATGGTAGGAGAGTTACCTCAATCTCCTAGGTCTCATGGGCAACTACAGCCAACTGAAACATCATCCCAAAACTACAGAGTAGACCCCTCCAGATTCAGAAGTTGGGGAGACCTAAGTCGAGAAGTGGTAGATGATAGAGATAGATCAAGCTTGATATACTAAGATGAAAGGCCCGTGCCTGATCTTCCTATGGATGAAAGTATCAAAGGACTACAAATGATGCTTGGTGCAGGCTATGACAAAAACAAGAAACTTGGATAGAGTGGCAATGGTCTTTTAGTACCACTCATTCCTAAGAAGTGCATGAGAAATCTTGGCCTTGAATGTAACCCTCCAAAGGTAACCATACGTGGCAGAGGTGCCCCGATTAAAATATTCAAAACTCCCCCCCATCTATCAACAACCACTCTTTGATTACCTGTATCCACAAGTCGAGTCATAGATAACTTTACCTTCAACACAACTGATGTGTGTAGTAGTAGTGATGAGGAAGATCCTATAACATAATTACCTATGCTATTTGAGGATTCGTTTCTTCTCATGATTAGTACCCTATCTTTTGAGTCAAACAACCAAACCCATGAGATAAACTTAGTCTATCCCCAACTCATCAATTACGACCAATGAGGACCACCAGTTTTGGACATATTCAAAAATGATGAGGTGATCTTAGAATTCATGGGATTATGTGATATTATACCATGCAGAGATCACAAGGCTATGTTTTATATCATACTAGACACGCATGCTTATTATGGGGAAATGATTGAATCCTTTAGTCACAAAAGTGAAAATTTGAGAATAATATCAAGTAAAAATAAAGGACGTATCCAATGGTGAAAATGTCTCTCAGGTGTCGGAGGAGAAGGATTCAATCTTTCTCTCAATGCCATTCATCAGGAGAAATATGTGGTCTTAGTAGAAAGGTGTAATTCAATTAACCAGGGATCAGGGCAAAGACCACACATAACCTTATATGCATAGTCTCTTTTAGCAGAAGAATAGGAACTCCTAGTTGCATTCCTAAGAGAAAGAAAGGTCAACTTTACATGGACCTATGCTAACATTCTTGGGCTTGATCTAGATTTCCTGGTC
Organism: Sequoia sempervirens; assembly: GCA_007258455.2. Classification (NCBI taxonomy): domain Eukaryota; kingdom Viridiplantae; phylum Streptophyta; class Pinopsida; order Cupressales; family Cupressaceae; genus Sequoia; species Sequoia sempervirens. The sequence goes on from VDFB02193867.1 coordinate 123,295,209, forward strand.
CACCATCTAGCTATATATCCTAAAGAAAAGCCAGTGAGTCAAGAGCTAATAAAGATTCATCCTCAAATAGCATTGTTGGTCAAAATGGAATTACAAAAGCTCCTAGATGTAGGGTTCATATGGCCGATTGATTATTCAAAGTGGGTCTCAAATCTTGTACCTCTCTCAAATCCCACTAGGGGCATCTACATCTACATTGATTTCAAAGATTTGAACAAAGCATGTCCCAAGCATGACTTTCCTCTCCCAAACATTGACATGATTGTGGATATGATAGCAAGACATGAGATGCTATCATTAATGGATGGATTCTTAGGCTACAATCAGATCATGATAGCAAAGGAAAAACAACACAAAATTATATTCACTTTTCCATGGGGAACATATTGTTGGAATATGTGTCATTTGGGCTGAAGAACATAAGAGCAACCTATCAAAGGAACATGACACTAATATTTCATGATAGGATCCATAATACTGTGGAGGATTACATGGATGACATATTTGCCAAGTCAAAGAAACATCAAGATCACATAGCAGCATTGAGCCTTTCCATCTTTGATAGACTAGAAAAGTACAAGGTCTAACTAAATTAAAAAAAGTGTCTTCGAGGTACAATTAGGAAAGCTCCTAGGGTATATTATATCCATGAGATGAATCAATGTAGATCCAAATAAAGTTAAGGCCATCCTCGAAATGGAAGCACCAAAAACATTGAAGCAGCTAAGGGGTCTACAAGGAAGACTCTAGTCCATCCATAGATTCATAGCACAACTAGTAGACAAGGCAATCCCATACCCTCATCTACTCCACAATGGGGTAGTATACAGATGGGATGAGAAATGTGATCAGGTCTTCAAAAAGATCAAGGAGTACTTACTCATGCCACCAATCCTCATGCCACCCATTCTCGACAAACCATTGATCCTATACATATCAGCAATAGTAGCAACTCTCAGCACTCTCTTGGCACAACATGTTGAAAATGGTAAAGAGAAATCTATCTATTACATCAGCAAGACCATTGTGGGACACGAGCTAAACTACACACCCATTGAGAAAGATTTCCTGGTAGTCATGTTCGCAGATCAGAAATTCAAACATTACATGTTGGCACATCAAATAAAGTTCATTGCAAAGATAAACCCGCTCAAGTACCTATTGTCCAAAGCAACACTCATGGGACAAAAAAAATGGGTTATGATCCTGACAGAGCATGACATCAAGTATGTGGAACACAAATCTACCAAAGGGAAAGCAATAGCAGATCAACTAGCAGAAGCACTCATTAATGTAGAAACCCACTTGTATCAGAGTTTCATGATGAATCAATCTTTAATTTGAGTGTAGTAGATCACTGGAAAATGTACTTTGATGGATCCTACACAAAACATGGGTTAGGAGTAGGGATCTTCTTCATCACCCCACAAGGGGATTGCATACCAAAATCATATAAGTTGTCATTCCCTTGCACAAATAACATCATGGAATATGAGGCCCTTGTCATAGGGCTAAGAATTATGGTGCAGTGGAAGATCATGGCACTCAAAGTCTATGGGGAGTCACAACTCATAATCAACTAGGTAAATGGTGAGTACCAAACCAAGGACGACAAGTTGACTCCCTATAAGAAACTAGTAGGAAACCTCACGGAGTTCTTCATTGATATCACATTTGAGTAGCTACCAAGAGAAAATAATAGAGAAGCAGGCATTATGGAAACCATTGGATCATTACTTGATGTCCCACGCAATGTCCAAAAGAAAAAATTCCTTGTAGAGCAGCTTGTCATACCAGCATTCGAGGTACCAAAGTTTGAATTTTTGTGTAAAATTGTTGGTCCCAATGATCCCTAGTATTATGATATATACACTTACTTGAGAATAGGATTCCTTGCTGTAGATATAACGTCGAACCTCAAGAGAGCCTTTGTCAAAAAATCATTTCATTTTGTCATCCTAGGACATACCCTTTACTGTAGAAGCATTGAAGGAACCCTATTACATTGTTTAAACACTAAGGAATCTTTGACTACTTTTACTGAGATACACAATGACATTTGTGGTTCACATTTTAGCGGTATGACCTTAACTAAGAAACTACTCAGGACTGGGTACTATTGGCCTACAATGGAAAGGGAAGCACACGACTATGTCAAAAAGTGTTTGAAATGTCAGTAGCATGGGGATCTCATTCATGCACTAGCTCAGGAGCTCTGCCCAATTGTTACACCATGGCCCTTTTCATAGTGGGGGTTCAATCTCATTGGAAAAATCTCCCTTACATCATCTAGTGGAAATAACCTGATCATCACCTCCATTGAGTACTTCACAAAGTTGGTGGAAGTCATCCCCATGACCTACATTACTAGAAAGAAGATATCCAAGTTCATCCTAAACTACTTAATATGCCGCTACAATTTTCCTCAAGCCATTATCTCAGATTATAGGACACCTTTCAAGAATCAGGATGTTCATGACCTATGCCAGAAATTCAAAATCTGACATCACTTTTCCACTCTATATTATCCCCAAGGAAATGGGCAAGTAGAAGGTACCGACAAGACCATCCTGAAAATCCTTAAGAAAATAGTCAATGATGTTGGTCATGACTAGCATTTTTAGTTGAATCCCACCTTATGGGCCTACCAAACTAGCATCCACACACCAATAGGTGTCACCCCATTCTCCCTAGTCTATGGATTAGAATCCATACTCCCTATCGAGATTGACCTCCCGTCCCTGAGAATATCATTGTAGAATCTCATCACAGATGAAGAATACTGGGTTTCATGACTGAATGAGCTAGAATTACTGGATGAACAGTGCATGGATGCTTTAAAACATTTTCATTTTTACCAAAACTGACTCAAGTAGAGTTACAACAAGAAGATTAGGATTAAGAATTTCCAAGTCAGAGAGCTCGTGCTAAAGGAAAACCAGAAAAATATCTCCAATCCAAACAACAAGGGAAATTTTAAACCCAATTGGTTGGGACCCTTCATCATTACAACAAGCTACAAGTCAGGGGCATATCATTTATCAACATGAGAAGGGGAACCTTTCTAGGGACCTATTAATAGTTCTCATCTCAAAAAGTTTTATGCCTAATTTTTCAAGGTATAAAACCAAAAATACAAAATAATGAGAAAATGTATTGAAAAAATGGTCACCCTGAAGAAAACCTGGTAAACAGGCATCTTGGTGACAACAAAAAAATAAAAAAAAACATAAAAATCCAAAAAAATCAGAAAAAGGGTTAAGAAAAATAAAGAGAAAAAAATAATCCTCTAGTGAAAACCACTTCGGTGGTGCTTTGGGAAAGTACCTTCCTGAAAACTTGGAAAACAAGCGACTTGTGTAAATAAGCACTTACCATCCACCATGATCTCTACGGTTCATCCATCACATTCCATATCTCCATTGTTCACTCGTCCATGTCTGCATCATAGCTTGGTCCTATGTTTGTGTCATGATTCCTCCTAGTACTACTCGGCCCATTCACAAAGTTGGTTTGTCCTACCTATATTAGAGTATTCTATTGCATCAGATTGGGGGCATGTTCTCATTTTTTTGGATTCATGTATATTCATGAATCCTTCCCTAAAATCAAAAAATCTAAAAACATAAAAAAATCAAAAAATCAAAAAACATCAAAAAATCAAAAAATCAAAAAAATTCATAAAATCAGAAATCCAAAACATATCAAAATCCAAAATTAGGTCAAAAATTCAACCAAAAATGTCAAAAATAGAGTCGTCTTGTTGAACTATGGGTCTCTGATCTCTGAACGTAGGCAAGGTTGATCTTTGATCATCCCCCGAGACACTTAGGTCAATCCTTTAGGAGTCCATCATAATAAAATGACAATCCATTTGTTCATATCTCATCAATAAACGAGTCTTTTTCAGTCAAACTACATGGTCTCTACGTGTATAACGTAGGAAAGGCTAATCTTTGATCAGCCCCTGAGGCCCCTAGAATAGGTCTTTAGGTTAGTCTCTTGGTCAAAATATCATAAAACCCCAAAACATTAGAAAATTTGAAAATCAAAACATTTGTAAAACATATTGAAATTTCCAAAAACAGCCTCAAAACATTCAAAAACATTAAAAAAATGGAAATATTTGAAAAAAAATCCATCCATCCCCATCTTGTTTTCACCCGAAATAAACATCACTCACAATAAATCATCATCAACCTCAACCTTTGGTGAAATAGTCGGAAACAAGTCTAGTAGGTTACAAAGAGAAAACTCAATCGTCAAAGTCTCAAGTCTAGGTCAATAAGTAAGAAAATTGGTCAACTCTTGATATTAATAGCCCATCATCTAATCAAACCTCATCATCATCCAATATCATCATGTCCTAGGATGCATCCTTCCTACAATGGACATGAACATCAGGATCACTATAGTTTAGTCTTGGATAGTAGTATGAAGAACATTAACTTGTTTTTTTATTTTATCTTTGTCTTTTGTCTTATCTTATTGCACTCATTCCAATGACCTCTCAATGATGTCCAAACAAAGGGATTTAGAGAGAAAATAATGGGGCAATGATCATTATCTTTTTATCTATTGTGCTTGTGGGATATTCTTGTAATATAACCTTGGTCATGCATGCTTTGTTTGGTTTGTAGGGAGGGTGTTTTAGGTGTCTTGTTGACCACATAGGAAGGCTTTCCTTTCTATGTTTTGGTCCAAGATATTTAAAATATCTGAACTAAATTTTAAATGAGGTTCCATATGTCAGGTGTGAACAGAAGTACTCCTATTTGATTGTCGATTCAAATTTCATCACACTAGGTGCAATGCCATCTTGGTTCTTTATACCTTGATGCATCATACCTATGTGTATTATCAAACATAAGTTAAGTAGCACTTTTTAAAGTCCCAATTCCTAGTAAGAAAATAATCATCATCATCGTCGTCGTTGTCGTCATCATCATCTCTAATAAGGTAGACTTATTGGATTCTCTTATTTCTTTTGTCTTCTTTCTACGCTATAATCGTACCTTGAGAGTTAATCAAAAACATCACCAATGCATCCATCCTGCATCCACAAACCACCAGCATAATGCATATCATATCATATAGGAAATATTAATCATCTCACATGCATTACATTTCATCATTGCATAATATAGATTGGTTATTCTAAGCATCTCATAAACCATACATTTGCATCCATTACATAAACATAAAAGCATCATAACACAAGCATCATCATGTCATCCATACATGCATTATCATGTTATCCATACATATTGGAAAAAGTAGTGAAAAGGAAAAAAGGAGCATTTCATACATCTCATCACCATAGCATATCATAACATTTTCATCCATACATCATCATAAAAATGCACAAAAGAGTTACTGAAAAAGAAATGCATCCATCCATAAACATTAGCATAATCACTACATCACATCATAACATCACATAAAATAGAATCATCACATTGTATCACATAATATAGAACATCACATATAGAACATGGCACATAGGAAATTAAATACATCCATCCATCATGCATAAGTAGAATATACACATCATCATATTGAATCGAACCATATCGTATCATATATCATCAAAATAATACAACTGTCATGGTACAAGAATTAGGATAAAATGTGTGTATATCAATTAAAGTATACAATCACCCATGGGGCTATCAAAAATGAGCCCATGGATCATGAAAATAATGTTGTAAAAAACACATAATTAGTCCAATATGCAAGTTAGAAACAACATTCTCCATGAAATTCATTTAAAACATAAAAACAAGAAATACTATGAAGAACAAAATAAAAAAAAGCTATTAAATCCTATTTAAATGATCAAACTCTCAATCCCATGGGGGAATTAGTGTCATTTTGATGTGGAAAATGGCCCTTTCCCAATCCCTTGCAAGATTGATGATGATTGATGAATATTTAATGTTCCTTGGTGAAATTCTTGCCAAACTAGGTAGCTATGAAAATTGATGAAAACTGAGAAAATGGATGGGAAAATTTAAAATCTCAAGATGATCACTTTGCATAAAGTTGTGGATCCAAAATCCAAATGAGAGCCTCTTATTTATAGAAGAGAAACATGGAGGATGAGGCAAAATGGATTAATGTGGGATAAAATACCAACCAATAGCACAATGCCACTTGTCAACATGTGAGTGGACAAAGGTGGAGCACATTTGTATGAATGTGCATATTAATGCTATTAGGTGGAAATTAAAAAAATGGAGAAGTGAAAAGTTGGAGGGAGATAAGAAATGAATTAAATTCCACTTGGCTCAAGGAAAGGACATGTAAAAAACTTAAATGCCTTATTGGATGTACAAATCCTTTTGGAGGGCTTTTCCAAACTTGGAGAATATTCCAATTTTTTATGCCTTTTTGAATGAAAATAGAGATTTAATAAATCAATTAAATGTATTTTCATGTGTAAGTTGCAAACGCTAGAGGATTTGATGGAATAAGATTAGAATTGATCAGGATTTGATTAATTAATATGAAGTTTAGCTGATTTGACAATTTGATATAGACTTTTGGATTAATTTAAATCAAAATGAGAGGAATGTTGTTTGTAACTTGCATATTGAACTACATTTTAAATGAGGTTTCATATGTTAGGTGTGAATAGGAGTAATCTTATCTAATTGTCGATTCAATGTCCTTCACACTAGGTGCAACGCCTTCCTGGTTCTTTATACCTTGATGCATCGTACCTATGTGTATTATCAAACATAAGGTAAGTAGCCCATTTTAAAGTCCCAATTCCTGGTAAGAAAATCATCATCATCATCATCATCATCCTCATCACCGTCATCTCTAATAAGGTAGACTTGTTGTATTCTCTTATTTCTTCTTTCTTTCCATGCTAACATGGTACCATGACAGTTAATCAAAAACATCACCAATGCATCCATCCTGCATCCACAAACCATCAACATAATGCATATCATATCATATAGGAAACATTAATCATCTCACATTCATTGCATTTCATCATTGCATAATATAGATTGGTTATTCTAAGCATCTCATAAACCATACATTTGCATCCATTACATAAACATAAAGGCATCGTAACATAACCATCATCATGTCATCCATACGTGCATTATTATGTTATCCATATATATTGGAAAAAGTACTAAAAAATGAAAAAAGGAGAATTTAATACATCTCGTCACCATAGCATATCATAAAATTTTCATCCATACATCATCATAAAAATGCACAAAAAAGATACTGAAAAAGAAATGCATCCATCCATAAACGTCAATGTAATCACTGCATCACATCATAACATCACATAAAATAGAATCATCACATTGCATCACATAATATAGAACATCTCATATAGAACCTTGTACATAAGAAATCAAAGACATCTATCCATCATGCATAAGTAGAATAGACACATCATTATATTGAATTGAACCATATCATATCATATATCATCAAAATAATACAACTATCATGGTACAAGAATTCAGATTAATTGTGTGTATATCAATCAAAGTATACAATCACCCATGGGGCTATCAAAAATGATCCTATGGATCGCAAAAAGAATGTTGTCTCTAATAAAAAATAAGAAGCTAGCCCTGATGGCTGCTCCCCTCACCCGGCAAGTCCTGCCTTTTCCCTGTCTGTTGTGAGAAGTCTAGTGCCTAGGCTACTCGAGGCACTGCCTAATGATAGTCAACTTGATAATACTCTACCTCCATGACCGCATCTCAGTACATGTGTGTTGGGATTGTTCAAGCCTATGAACTCTCAAGCTACTGGCGTCTCCCAGTCTCTTGTGCCAACTATAGCTCGGTGGCCTATCTCTGTTGTATGGCCTAACCCTGCTCGGCTCTCACCTAATCCATCTTGGTTGTCAATGTGGCAATCTATGCCAATAGCTACTAGATTAGTGCATTCCACTGGTCTTCCTAAGGTAGCGTTGGTGGTGGCTGGTGTGGCTAGCTTGTTAGGCACCTTGTCCTTTCTTTTCGCGAGATCACCCAAAAATCCAAATTTTAATTTGATCTTTCAAGGGGGTAGTATACCAACATAATTTGTTCGCTGAGGCAGTAGTGGGGCATCTGAAAAAATAATTTTTTTTTAATTTTGATCACAGAAAGTTTATTATTTGAACCAACATAGTGGGTACATTGCTTCAAAGAGGGGAAAAATGTAGACACATAAAATATATTGACTGATTCTATACACCCGATCCTAATTTTACTAACACTAGTTCATCTGGAATCATCTCCTTCACTAATCATTTAATTAAATAACCCTTATTTGATTAAATTCATCACATTCCATCTCTTAACTAAATAAATCAAATTTATCTGATTAAGTCATTACCTTCTATTAATTAAATAAATAATTTTGTTTAATTAATCTGAATTTCCTCTTTTAATTAAATAATTAACATTATTTGATTAAATCATCATATTCTTCTCTATAATTAAATAAACCAATTTTATTTTTAATTAACCTCTAAGGTCATCTCCTTTAAATTAAATAAATTAATCTTTATTTAATTTAAATCTACCATCATCTCTCTTTAATTAAACAAATTAAAATTTATTTAATTAAATCTAATAATCATTTTCCTCTCATTTTCATTTAAATTAATTCAAAATTCTAATTCAAATTGTCAAATCAGCTAATCTTCATCTTAATTAATCAAATCCTAGTTAATGCTAATATTAATCCATCAAATCCTCTAGCTTTTACAACTTACACATGAAAATACATTTAATTGATTTATTAAATCTCTATTTTCATTCAAAAAGGCATCAAAAAGGAACATTCTGCAAGTTTGAAAAATCCCTCCGAAAGGGTTTGTACATCCAACAGGGCATTTAAGTTTCTTACATGTCCTTGCCTTGATCCAAGTGGCATTTAATTCATTTATTCTCTCCCTCCAACTTGTCACTTCTCCATTTTTTGAATTTCCACCTAATAGCATTAATGTGCACATTCATCCAAATGTGCTCCACCTTTGTCCACTCACATGTTGACAAGTGTTATTGTGCTATTGGTTGGTCTTTTATCCCACATTCATCCATTTTTCCTCATTCTCCATCTTTCTTATCTATAAATAAGAGGCTCTCATTTGGATTTTGGATCCAAAACTTTATGCAAAGTCATTATCTTGAGATTTTGGATTTTCCCATCCATTGTTCATCTATTTTCTTAGGTTTCATCAATTTTCATAGCTAGGTTATGTAGGAATTTCACCAAGGAGCATCAAATATTCATCAATCATCATCAAGCTTGCAAGGGATTGGAAAAGGGCCATTTTCTACATCAAAATGGCACCAATTCCCCCATGGGATTGGGAGTTTGATCATTTAAATATGATTTTTTAGATTTTTTATTGTGTTCTTCATATTATTTCTTGTTTTTATGTTTCAAATGAATTTCATGGGGAATATTATTTCTTACACACCATCTCCATAGCCAAAACCCTTGCATCCATAGCCATTTTCATCCATCCTTGTATCCAAATCAAGCAAAAAATCAAATTGTTATGTTGTCGAAATCAATCTAGGAGCACACATATCAAGCTATCAACAAGGCCAACACACCTATTGACTCAGATAAGGTAACTCACTCTATTTTGTTTTGTTTTGTTCAATTTTAACTAGGGAAATCTTGAGGTGTTGTGTTTCCCTTGCTTGCATTTCATTTTGTTTTGCATTTTAGACTAGGAAATTTAACACTGCACACACCACCTATGTATTGATGGTTCACTCATGTAAGGTTTTTTTCTCTTATCTTCATCTACATTTCTTGGAGGCTCGTTGATTCTAATAGATGCTACTTCATAAGTTAGGAGATTTTACAACTTCAACATGCTTTAGGAGTTCATCATCATGTTCCCATCTTCATGGGACATATTTTTAGGAGGTTCTATCTTTTTTCTCTCTTTTGGAGAGGAGTTTTGTCCCCTTTGAATTTTCTTCTTTCTCCACATTTGTGAGAGATCGTTATTCTACATGAGTAGCTTAATAGGCCTTGTTTTTGAGACTCATAAGTTTAGTGTTTAGCTTACTCCATAACTATTGCTTAAGGGTGGGTGTTAGGTTTTATCCTATTTAGTAGAGTCATATTCACACTACACTTAATCATACTTAGAGGTTATCTAGACTTTTGTCTCACCTCATGTAGACTCACCAAGTGTCTCAACACTTGTCCATAGATTCGTACACTTATTTCATACTTAGAGGGTAGTAAGAGTTCAATTCCCACCTTCTCACATTTTCTTTCTTTCCATTATAAGAAATGCTCATTTGTATAATTTACAACATATTACATGCTTATGATATTTTATCATTTTTCCTATGTTAATTTATGGATTATTTTGAGTTTACAAGCAAATCTTGGCTACTCCAACAAGGGGAACCCAAAACTTAGAGAGAGAAATAGTAGGAATAATGGGTTCATTATGGTTCTAGATATGCCACCACGACCTCCAATGACCCTAAAAAAATTATTTTAGAAGAATAAATGAGATAACAATCACCATTGACCCCATAACGAACACATTTAGAAGGGCACTAAAATCCCCTCTTTCTAATATTATCCCATGTAAGAAATTTATTATGACAAAGAAAATAAATAAATAAATTACACTTGGGAAAACACAATTTATCCCATATGTTTTTCCTCCAAAATAAATGGGTGTGTGCAAGATCATCATGGAAAAAATAGGCCCTTAAGTGGTGAAAAATTTAGAAAAATTAGACTTAGACAACTTGACTTAAAAATTTGAATAAGTTATCTATATTATTTCAAAAAAATGTAAGAATAGAATCTATAGCAAATTGAATGTAGTTTCTAAAATACTGGGTTTATTTTTAAAAAAATCTATTTGGTGAAAATTTTAAATTTCAATTAGTAGTACTAAAATTTCAGGAAAAAAAGAAGAAGTAGGTGTGTGTCTAACCACCCTAACCACTATAAAATAATAATATTTTTTTATAATATTTTAGATATAAGTAGAGGACTTGTGTCTCGATGTGATGCATATTTTTTGGTAATTTTTTTCCAAGTAAGAAATTAATTATGATTTTTTTATTACAAATTTTTAAAAATATAATAACTTGTATGTCTGACCACCTTAACTTGGTCAAAACTTCATGAAATTCTTTTTTTAAATCCTATAGTATGCAAAGCATATAATGTGACACATATTTCAGATTCAAAAAATGTGATACCATTTGAAAGCTATAGATTTTTTCAATCAGCCTATCAATCAAGACTTTAGTCATAATCCAAATAGAAAATGAATAATAATTATTTATTAAATTCAAAGTAAAGCATAATTTATATTGGTGGAAAGTTGAGAATCTCATTTAAAAACCCTTTTTGTTTCATTAATTTTGGGTAAAAAAAGGTCACCAGCCACATACCCTACACATACCCATCATATCACCACTCTTTGGCCCATCATGATCCTACACATACCCAAATATTCAAACCCATTTTTTCATCTTCTAATAACCAATCCCTTTTTCACACTAAAGTGGGGGATAAATGTAGTGTAGAAAAAAGTATCCCTTTTTCACACTTAATTTGGGAATAATTAATATTAAGATGGGCATAATTATACCTTGATTTCGTGTTGTAATGTGTTTTACACATTCACATTAAGTTTAGGACCCTTCTTAATAAAATGGAGTTAGTTGTGCCTTATTTAGGGTGTTGTAAAGTGTATATTTACACTTTTACACTAATCTAGGGCTTTATTAATTAGTTCAGCTTAGTTGGCTCCTTTAATTCAAATCTAAGCCCAATTAATTGTAAATTCTGAGCGATAAAGCCAAACATTCATAAATGATATTACACAACACTAAATTTTTTAAGGTGTGTGTCCTAGGATAGTGACCTAGGACCCATTTTCCACTTGGAAAATGGGTCTTCACTAGGTCCTAGGGCCCTATTTTCATATGATCTTTCACATTGTTTGAAGTGTGTCCTAGCTAAGTGAGCTAGGACCCATTCACCACATGGTGAATGGATCCTTACTTAGACCTAGGCCCCCCCCCCCCCTTGGGATATGTTTTTTGTGGTATTTTAATGATTTCATATCCTATATTTGATGTCGGCTTGTGATATTTGAATTTTAAGAATTAATAGTAAGATATGTATAAATATAAGGATATTGTCACTAAGTTTCATCTTAGATATTCATAAGAAATATTTATGCAATCAAAGAGTAATTTCACAAGAGAAATTCAAGAGCATTTATAAGGCATTCAAGGGTAGATTTATAGAGGAATATTTCAACAATCAAGATCCATTTCATCATGTAAAAGGCATAGTGCATCATGCATGTTATTGAGCTAATGTTGTGATGTAGCATTTTACAGTCCAATTCAAGAATATTCCAAATCAAGTTCATGATCAAGATCTATATCCATTGAGGCCACTTCATGCAAGATTGTTGATTTGTACTCTAAGGTTTCAATTAAGGTTTGGTGAGTTGTGACATTGCAATTTATGCGTTCATCATTCCTTTATGCATTTTTTTATTTGAAAGTTTAATTATTAAAATGGGGTTTGACCAAGGAAAACCTCTATTCTCTAATAAAAGAATATTTTTCTCCTCCTTTAATGTGTGATTCTAGGTTTTAGGTTGAAGATCATTTAGAGAAAAAAATGTTGTCAAAGTTGCAAAGTTGTCAAAGTTTTCACTTTTCCTACAAAATCATAGAAACTAAGCTATATAATTTATTTCCAAGTTTCCAATAATCTTGGACTAGGATCTGGGAGCACAAACATTGAAGAACAAAACCCAAAAATTGATTTTCTAAAACCCTAGGTAGGACCCATTTTCCATAGAACGAATGAGTCCTCAGTAAGGCCCGAAAAAGCACTTTTTGCAATAGGTACACAACATTTGACCCTCTTAAAACCTTCCTTTTGATTGATATATTGGTTAGGTTTGTTTTTTGATTCTCATATATACATTATAACCATTATATTGAAAGAAATATAGAGAAGTAGATACATTGCTCATCAATTCATTTTGGTGAACCTATTTTTCTTTGTTTCAATCACTATCAGATCTTTTTGTAAGAACGTTTTCACGAGTTGTCAAGGATTAGGGGTTAAATTGCAACAATGCATAATCTATCTTCATACTTCCTTCAATCATCTTCAAACTTGAAACCTACACATTGAAAGAGTGAAAAAGGTAATGCCATTTAGGGGATTTCCTTAGTCAAACCTCGTGCTAGTGTTTCCAATTCCACAATGGCAATGCCAATGATAAAAGGATAAATGATAGGAAGGAATGATGAATCCACAAAATTTTTCAACTCACCACCTATCAATAGCTTCCTTGAAGGACTAAAGTCATTCACATCTCCTCAAGCTTTGGATCTTGCTTACTGGAATTGCATGAATTACTTGGAGTTTACAGGGATTAATGTCCACAAACAATATGAAAATATCAACATAAACACACTCACATACACTTTGACATGATTTTTGGATCTTGAATTTCTACAATAGATCCTCTAATGGCTACTCTTGACTTGCTTGATAATGCTCTTGATAATAATTCTTTCCTTTTATTATCAATACTTTCACTTCGTTTTTAAATGATGCAATAACTATGTATTTATACAAAACTATTCTAATTTCCCCAAAAATTAAGTCCTAATGGCCAACTTTAGATATTTGAATTTCAAATAATAAAACATTGACACTAATATATTTGAATTTGGAGCCAAAATAGGGGGACATAGGAACCATAGGCACTAGTATCCCAAACCTAGTTTTAGAATTTATGGATTTGAGGGAAAAGTATTAAATGAGATAAAAAAAATTGGGCTTGCAAGTTGTCAAAAAATGTTTAAAATGGGCCACAAAATGCATAATTTATGAAATTAAGTGCTCAATTAGGTCCAATAACTTAGGGGGAGAAAAAAATAGTGTGAAATTATCAAGGGTGATAATTTATGATGTTATAATCTCAAATGGAGATCTATAATCCAAAATAAAATTTGATTCCCATGGGCATTACAATTCATAGGTATATTTTACCTCATGAAATACAATGGGGGATCTTGGATTATATTATAAATTAATGGTTGCAACATAATATTTTTGATATGAGCCTACAACAACTAATAATTATGATAAATTTTTGGCAAATCAATTTATACATTAAATTATGAAATTAAGGAAAAATCTATACTAATCTTGTATCAAATACTATGGCAATTTTTTGAGTTAAAAAAATTAATAAAATAAATATTTGATGATTTAAATAAGACAAAATAAATTTTTATAAAAATATGGTGATTCAAATCACCTTACATCTTGAACTATTAGTCAAATTTTGATTCTTAGATTTAAACTATTAGCTAATTGGAAAATATTTTCCACTAAAACAATCATTGGTATGTTGAAAGGAACAAGACAACTGAGAGGGGGGTTGAATTAGTTGTCACCAATGACATCCAAAAAAACTCAAACAATTATTAACTCCACATCCACTTCAATATGTTATTAAGTATGAGGATGAAGTGCAAATAACATAAAGCAATATCAACACAAGATACACTAGAGTTATGTGGAAAACATAATAAGGGAAAAAACATGATGAATTAACTCACAATATAAAGTAATAGAAAAATTGATTACAAAGAGGCTCACCACCAAAGGGCTCACTACCCAACATAGGACTCTTTGTCTAAATACAAGGCTCATTGACTACAAATAGGACTCACTATCTGGATACAAGGCGCATTGCCTATAGATAGGATTCACTATCCAACAAGGAGGCTCACTACCTACAAATACAAAAGATAATAGAAAATCCACCACAGCAAGTTACACACATCCACAACCTTTATCAGAAGATTATAGACACCATCAACTCACTACTTTCAAGAGTTTAACACATTAAAGTATTGATGCCTTAATTTACTTTTGCACACTTCTACTTCTCTAAGATCAGCTACACACACTTCATATTACAAATTCAAATTAGGTCAGAAACTCAACTTTCCCGCAGTAGAAGAGAATGCGAGTGGAACAAACCAAAACTTAACCAAGACCTAAAAGGACATCTTGGATCAATCACATGTTTCCTTAATTGATACTTATCCTTTGTATGATGTGTAACACCAAGTCAGCCAAACCTAATGAAAACATAAATGAACTTTGAAGTACATGCTTCTGCAACAAGAAGATAACAAGCAGACCACATAACACATTTCACCATACATTGGAACAAATCTTAGATGCCTTCAAAATCATCCACAACAAATGCAATAACCTTCATACACATAATACTTTATATTAGTCCATTTGGATTGTACAAATGCACACATAAACTCTAAAACTAGTCTTTCAGAGCACCAAACCATGAACACCTTTGATAGATAATAGATAGAACCATTACAAACCATCTTCTAGATCTGCAAGACTGGAAACAAACCAATGGAGGACTATGGAGTAGATATATTTTTCCCAGGCCACATACAAACAACTTTGCCAGACCAACTCACAAACTGGTTAAGACAACTTTCATTCTTCATCAAAACATAAGCTCTAATCTGGGATATATCACCCAAGGATGCCCATAAACAATAATTCATATCTGAACAAGCATAGGATCAACACAGAAGAAATATGGAGTACATTCTAAACACACACACAATTTTTTCTTCACTATTTCTCAAAATCAATTGGTAACTTATCATATCAACACACCTGAAACACCATAAAGATAACTCCATGTACTACTCACAACATCTGTATAGTATCTCAACTATACATGCACAACCTACAATCACTTGTTTCCTTTCTCTGCAACAACCTATATTGTGTTGACATCAATGACAACATTAATGACAACACCACCATACTCATTCATACTTGCAACATGGTATATAACCCGTAGGTGAAATGTGTATACATGTTTCTTCTAGTTTACTATATTCTAGGGTGTGCCTTAATTTTATTGAGATATTTTATTGGGTTATGTAGGTCTCTAAGGTCACATTTTTTTACCTAGTATTCTTTTGATTAACTAGTTATAGAAAAAAATAATAATCATTTCTCAATTTTTTGAGATTAGAATATTCATAGTGATAAATGTTATCTATTTAAGCTTTTATCAATTATTGAAGTAGACATAACTATCTAAAGATTCTTGAATTTATTGATTAAATTTATATAATGACTTTTCAAATGATAACTATAAAAAATAAAGAATAAAACCCACATATTTTACTCTTCTTGAAAATTATTTCACAAGTTAAAAATAATATTTCATTAATGAATTACAATATACCAAATTCTTACTTGAGTAAATATGATTTCCTTAATCTAAATGTAAATATAAAGTTATCCATACCTAAAAATCGTATAGCAATTAAATTAAACATAAATCCCATCCACTCTAAACTCAGTTGTTTCCATATCAACACTTCAAGTTGAATAATCCATAATTGCGTGCAACTTCTCAATAATTTTCCTCTGTAACTTGCATTGTTGGTTGCTCATTACACAAAGCCTACACACTAGTTCTTGTGTGACCATATTAATGGAAAAAGAATCCCTTTTTTCTATGTTTGGGAATAATTAATTAAGCTACTAATGTCCTAGTTTGGTGTTGTAATGTGTTGTACACATTCAAGTTGAATCTAAGGCCCTTTTTAATAAAATATACTTAATTGTACCTTATTTAGGGTGTTGTAAAGTGTTGTATTGCACTTTCACACTTATCTAGGGTTTCATTAATTAATTGTGTCTAATTAGAGCTTAATTGGCCCTTTAATTCAAATTTAAGCCTTATTAATTATATTTTCTGAAGGATCTATCCCGACACCCAATAATGATATTGCATGACATTTAATTTGAAAAGTTTAAGGTCCTAGAAAATGATGCTAGGAATCATTCACCTTTAGTGGAAAATGGATCCTCTCCATATAGGGCACCCCTTTCTTGGCATTTTTGAAATGTTTTTTTGATGTTATTTCATCCCCTGAAGCATGGTACTATAAAGTTGTGCTAGGACCCATTCACCTTTAGTAGCGAATGGGTCCTCCTCACATAGGACACCCCTTTTTGAATTGATTTATGGAGGTATTTTAATGATTTTCAATCCTAGATTTGATGTTAGCCCGAATTATATGAATTTTGGAGTTAATTCTTAGATTTAGTATAAATATAAGGTTAATTCACATAGTTTCATCTTAGAAGAGCTAAGCAATCTAATATTTTCAAAATAACATTCTAATATTTCACAAGAGCATTTCAAAGAAATTCAAGGTTATATTATTGAAGTTTATTGTAGAAATCAGGTTATTCATCATGATGTAAAAGTCTTGCATGTTGGTGAGCTAGTGTATTGATGTAGCATTGGTGATCCATTATCAAAGTTACATATTGAAGCTTATGATCAAGATCTACATTCACTTGGCCACCCCATGCTAATATTCATATTTTCATTCCAAGGTTTCAATTGAGGATTGGTGAGTTGCTACATTACATTGTTCATTAATCATTGGAATTCATGCATTTTCATTATTTCATTTCAAGATTTAATTATCAAAATGGGGTTTGACCAAAAACATTTTTTAACATTTTTTTCCTCTTGAATGTGTGATTGTAGGTATTAGGTTGAAGAGAATTATTTGGAGAAAAGTTGTCCAAGTTGTAAAGTTGAAAAAGTTTTCATCTGCTTTGCAAGATTGTGAAAATTCTTCTATGAGATTTGTTTCAAACATTTGGGAGCTAAAAACCTAGGACTTGAGAGTGCAGACTGATTGAATCCATCAAAAAATTCTCTTGGTTCTATTTTTAAGTTTACAATACTTGGCTTTGACCCTCATTTTTGGCTTAGGGTTGTGTTCCTTATCATTGTTGTAGGGTTTTTGTTTCCAAAATCTCTCAAAATTTACCTTTGAGTCTAAAATCCCTTGGGTATTCTATTTTTGCATTGACTTGATGCTCTCAGTCTCTAGTTGTCTAAGTAATCACTTATGCCATTAGAATCATTTTTTTGACTCGCTAGGGAAAACTTCAAGAAACCCCCCCCCAGTGAAGGTGTAAAATCCTAGCAAATCTTGTATACTTCTCGATAAAAATATTAATTTGTGTGGAATTTTTTTTTTTTTTTTGTGAAAAAAAGTCCATTGGTGAATCTTTTCTAATCACTAGAAGTCTATGGAAAATTTTGGTGAAATAAAAAAAATTTAAAACCACTAAAATTTTTCCATTGGTGATTAAAATCTATTTTAAAAGCAACAAAATATTTTGATTAGCAAATTAAACTTGTTTTCAAACTAGAAAAATAATTTTGTTAGCGATTAAAACTTCTTTTCAAACTAAAATATAAAATTCATTGGAAAATTAAACCTATTTTCAAATGATTAAGAAAAAAATTTGGCGAATTAAACATAATATCAAACTAAAAAAAAAATGCAATGACCACACGACATAGCTTTCAGACTTTGGTTCTAAGTTTCAATGACCCCACTGTTTGATTAATTTTTGATGGACAGTTGTAGTTGCATTCCAGAAGTATATCTCTCATGCACTAGATTTGTGAATTGAAACCTTCAAAATTACATTAGAACCATTAGATTTTCATAAATCAATGGTTGATATTTTATTAATTATTTAGGTATGTCGGTCATCGTGCTCTTGTTTAGTGTTTACCATTTAATATTTCCTAAGTCAGACCAAAATATTTTATGATGAATCTTTAAATATTAACTCTTTAATCCTGAGGGTCGAGTATTTTCAACCTAGCAATGTGCCCATTTTAAATTATGCACTTGCATAATGTTTGTTTTAAAAGGACTATTCGATGAATTTTTGATGGACAGCTATAGTTGGATTCCAGAAGTAAATCCTTGAAGTACTAGAATTGTGAATTGAAAGGTCTCCAGAATAACACTATAACTTTCAGATTTTCAAAAATCAATGGTTGAGATTTTATTAATTATTTAGGTTTGTTGGTCATCATGCTCTTGTAACCTTGTTTACCATTTAATATTTGCCTAATTTACACCAAAATATTTCATGAAAAAGCCTTGAATCTTAACTCTTTAATCCTAAGGGTCAAGTCTTGTCAACCTAACGATGTCCCCATTTTAAATTATGCACACTCCTAAAGTTTGTTTTAAAGAAGGACCATTCGATGAATTTTTGATGGACGACTATAGTTACATTCTAGAAGAAACTCCTTGAAGTACTAGAATTGTGAATTGAAACCTCCGGAATAACACTAGAACCATTATATTTTTTGAAATCAATGGTTGATATTTTATTAATTATTTAGGTTTGTTGGTCATCGTGCTCTTCTAACCTTGTTTACTATTTAATATTGCCTAAGTCAGAAAAAAATATTTTATGACAAAGCCTTAAATCTTAACTCTTTAATCCTGAGGGTTGAGTCTTGTCAACCTAGAGATGTCCCCATTTTAAAAATAACTTTATAGTTTATTTGCATGTGTATTATGCAACCATCTTGTCATCTATCGTGGGCATACCTTTTAACTTTTTAAGCACTTGTTTATAAGGATTCAAGTGTTGAAATAAATGTTAATTGTCACATCAATGATAGAGGTAAATTTAAAAATGATAAGTGTGATGTCATACTGATTGTGTTTGTGGTAACTTCTATATATACTTCACCAAATTGAGGTTCTTCCTTATCATTTAGAATATATATGGCATTGATTTATTGCTTCTCTATTCTCAATTTAATTGAGATATTATGGAGTCTTCATGGAATGTCATGCTACCCAAATTTTTTTGGGAGAAAAGAAGGGATGATGCATATGACAGATGAAAGTTGGATATAATTTTTACAATTCCTTGTGTGTAGGTTGAGGATGCTATAAGAATAATTGTGGGTATGGAATGACTTCAAAACAACCCTCATTCTCTATATTCTAAGGTAGCTTTGGATTTCTTGTCTAATTGCATGGATATTTTTCTCAATAAATATTTGGTGAAGATGCTAGCAATATGTTATTTGTAGCCTTTCATTTACTCTATTTCTTTGTTGGATTTGTCACTAAAGCATTACAATTTTGAAAGTGGGTTAGCACATGTTGGTGGAATCTTCAAGAAAGTGGAATTTCAAGCTTCTACAATGCAGGCTCTTGCCTTGGTTAATATGATATGGGGTCTGCTATTGGATACGAAAATTGAATCATTAAAGAGTCTGGAGTTTTGGAGGAAGGTTTTGGGTGATTAAATTTTCTTCTCTGTTGTTAATTTGTTAAATTCAATTCATGTTCTACTCAAACAACTAGTTGATGACCCCAACTAATGTTACAAAAAAAAATAGTAATGAATTGTGTGATGTGTGATGTGTATATATTTTATTTATTGTACAACGTAATAGTTCTTGTAATATGTACTTTATGATTCTTTTTTGTCATGGTTAGTGGATTTTTGGCCATGCTGGTTATGTACTATGTACTTCAATCTTTAGCAATAGCTACTTAAATTAAAATTATTTTTGTGGCTCCATTCTTGTAAATCCCTTTTGGTTTGATCAATATAAATATGTTAAATGTGGCTTTTAAAACTAATGGTAATTATCAGCATATAGTTCTGATTATAAGTAAGCAAAATTTATTGTGACTTATTAGTGGACATTGATAATGATTAAGGTAAAACGAGACATTTAATTCTCTCTTTTCAATGCTTTGAAGTACTCTACCTTTCATTTATTCTATTGAAATTCTCAATTTTGTTGTGGTACTGGGCGGTGGCATGGATTAAAGCCATATGAATAGCCAGAGTGATTGATTTGATAGCTTTATATTGAAAACTACACGATGTACTGTAGAATCATAGATGGCGATGTCAATAATCTAGTTATTTTGACAATCAATAGCTTGTGTGGCACTATCGATTTTGAAAATTGACAGCTTGTCAACTTGAGTGTAGTTTACATGTAGCCAACTTGAGGTATCGATTAAGTTGGATTTTTGGTTTGCACAAATCGCAATTATTACTAGTCAGTAGTAACTATACACAACCTCACATGTAACGTGTGTGATGTGTACAAGGGAGCAAGCTGGTAGTGGCACTTTTCGCCCATAAATAAGGATAGTGAGCACATGGTATGTGCAGGATCATGATGGGCCAAAAAGTGGCAATATGATGGGTATGTGGTTGACGAAATTTTTTTTACCCAAAATTGATGAAATGAAAAGGGTTTTCAAAGGAGACTCTCAACTTTCCACCAATATGAATTATCCTTTACTTTGAATTTAATAAATAATTATTATTCATTTTCTATTTGAATTATGACTAAAGTCTTGATTGATAGGCTGATTGAAAAACATCTATGGTTTTCAAACAGTATCACATTTTTTTAATCCAAAACATGTGTCACATTCTATGCTTTGCATACTATAGGATTAAAAAAATAAAATTGAATTTTATGAAGTTTTAACAAAGTTAAGGTGGTCATACATCACGAGTTTTTATATTTTTTAAAAGTTGTAATAAAAATACATAATTAATTATTTATTTGGAAAAAATACAAAAATATGCATCACATCTAGATATGAGTCCTCTACTTATATATAAAATATTATAAATAAATATTATCATTAAATTTTTTGTGGTTAGGGTGGTCGAAGACACCTACTTCTTATTTTTCCCTAAAATTTAATTACTCTGCATTGAAATTTCAAATTTTCACCAAAGCAGATTTTTTTAAAAAATAAACCTATTAGTTTAAAAACTACATTAAAATTTCTACAAATTCTATTCTTACATATTTTTGAAATAATATAGATAACTTATTCAATTTTTTACGTCAAGTTTCCTAACTCTAATTTTTCTTTTTTTTTTTGCACTTAAGGGCTTGTTTTTTCCATGATGATCCTGCACATACCCCACAACTAAAATCATTCATTGAATTTCCATAAGGGTTTTCATTTTGTAGGGTTAATAACTTAATAAGGATTCAGGAAGAAGATGATGCGATATTATTTGGGATGCTCTAAATTATCCTGCCTCTAGTTATGTAGTTACAGAGTAAGACCAATTTCCTTCAAGTTTAGAATGGGTGGAATTGGAAAGAAGTTGATTTGGTTCACTTGACTTCTCAGACAAGTTTTGAACCAAGATTAGGAGCTCTAATGGAGATAAGTTCTATCCTAGTGCATGGAAGTTGCAAGTAGAAGATGGGAGCAGTTTTACTACCCCTCATCATCTGCATGGTTTCCCAGACAATTCCCATGCATTTACTTTCAGTGCTCATCTTTTTCATGGGATTAGTTTTACTACCCCTCATCATCTGCATGGTTGTCCAGAAGAGTCTCTTGCATTTATTTTAAAACACCATGGCTTACTAGGCAAGCCCTATGCATTTATTTTCAGTGCTCATCTTCTGCATGGGAGCAATTTTACAACCCCTCATCTTCTACATGAGTATGGTTCTGAAAGGGAATAAGTACAATTTGTATCTTCATAGCTCCCATTTCCCCAGTTTGATTGGGCCCCCTTTCCCCATGCATTTATTTTTAGAGTGCATGGCTAACTCGACAAGTCCCATGTGTTTATTTTAAGAGCTTATGGTTAACCTAGAAAGTTCCATTTATTTTCAGAGATACATGTATCATATTTATGTCTTAAACTATTCACTAGCGGTCCAGCAAAATCTTGGCACTTGCACTTACATTTGTATTTGTAGTATGTAATAATGTGACATTGTAATTCATTTTATTAAGTCCTTTGCAAGTTAAGTGCTATTAATGTTTGTGCAATGTGCTATGAATGTGACATTGTAATTCATTTTATTAAGGTCTTTGCAATATTAAGTTTTTTTCCCCTTGGCCTTGATGTCAATCCTAGTGCATTATATTTTAATTGAAATTTAAAACACATGTTTTATGTTTATTATTTATGGTTGTAGTTGCATTCCATAATGAAATGCACAAAGCGCTAGGCTTGCGAACTTAAACCTTTGGAATCACCCTGTAACTGTTAGATTAACAAAGATCAATGGTTTAGAATTTGTTGTCAATGTAGAAGTAAATCATTAATTGCTTGTTTTAAATGTTGTCAGCCATGTGGCATGTACTACCTAATTGTGTACTATGTAGTCCATAAGTAATGAGTAGGTGTTTTGGTGTCATTCACTTTAATATTCAAAAAAACAATAGTTTCTATTGCTATGTGATTTTATTTTAAAGTTAGAGGGTCAACACACGAGGAGATTTTAGTTTTCAGTTTGCTCATTGCAGTGCACCACCTTGTTCTGGGTTCCACAGATCCACTTCTAACAAAGCCATTCCAATAACCCAGTTTCAACTTTCAACCTAATTTCAACTTCAAGAATCAAAATTCAAAATCTGGGTAAGTTAAAGAATTCCTATGGCTACGTTTCATCATTTAACATTTCTTAAAATCTTATTTTGTCAAACTTTGAAGTCTAGGTTTAGGGTTAAGAGGCTTAAGAATTAAGAAAGATTAAGGAATAATAGGGAATTCATAAATTTCACATTGTTGATTGTATCAGCATGTCTACCACCATTAGAAGTACCACTAAACCAAAGTTGGATAAAAAAATGCATTATGAAAAATTTCTTAAAACCCAAGGTTTCACTGATGAATACCATGATATGTATGATCTTGAAACCTATGGTAGGCATACCTCAAAACTTAGATTTTCATCTCAGAATAAGGCTTCAAAGCAAATGCAAGTTAATAGTTTTAGTGCACAGTGGGTAAGTGCATTAGGGTGCATGATGTTACATGAGGTTCTCCCTTGCCCATAATTTATCATGGTCTATGCCCTAAATTATGATGATAAAAAAAGAGAAATTTTTAATAAAGATAGAAAAGAAGAATTTTTATCCATTAATGTAGAAGAACTTGGAAAAGTGTTGGCCTTGGGGTTTACAATTGAAGAATTTGGAAATGTCCATATTGACCTAGAAAAGCTTTCTAGTGATTATGAAGAAATGGAAGAAAAGGAGAAATTTTTTTTCTTAAATATAATAGTTCAAGATAGAAACAAATTGAAAAGTGATCATAAGCCTCCTTATGATCTGGATATTTTTAAACCATGGGCTCAGGATACTATTTCCATGCTAGCATTTTTCCTCGGACTAGATAGCAATTTGGAAGTGGGTGCAAGCCTCCTTGAAATGGTATATAATATCCATTATCATGTTCCACATGTCAAATATAATTTTATTGGGAACATTGTAGAATCATGCATAGACAATTTTTAATGATTAAAGGAGGTTCCACCAGGACATTTAGGTTCACAACCTACTTGTGCTATCTTTTTCTATTCAAATTTAGAGGAATGTTTCAAACCAACAAGCTGTAGATTCAACACTATAGTAATGGCAAGGAAAAGAAAATGGCTCCACTTCCAATATATGAATGGACCACTATGATAAGGATGCATGATTCTCGAAGGAACTACAATCATTTTATAGACTAATTTTTTTCTCCATTGCATCAAGAAATTACAAATACTCCAATGCCTAGATTGCCTATGTCATGTAGAAACTACATTCAACTAGGAAAAGAAATACAATTGGATGATTGGTACTTAATGGAAGAATATATTGTGCTAAGATTTTATGGATCAAAAGTAAAACCATAAAAACTTCCAATACATGTGATAGAAAGGGTTTTTTCTTTGGAATATGTAAGGAAAATGCAGAGTACTGATGAAAGCCACTTTACCAGCAAGGGAAAGAAGACCTTATTTCCTTCTTTACATTTGTCATGTGGACGGATCACATTCGAGAGAAAATCATTTAGTGTGGGACATGATCTTTTGAATTTTTATTTATTTTGATGCTATTTGGCACTAGCAATATGATCCATGTGACACCATTAAATCAATTATTGTGCTCAATAAGAATGTTGGAACTAGAATTCAACATCAAAGTAAACCCTTGCTTGAAAACTTGAGAAACAAGGATTCTTGTGATGAGGTCAAAGTAGCAATGGAGAAAAGCACTGCTGAGAATTGTATTTGTTTTGAACAATTGCTAGCAAAAATTATGGCATTGCATTGGAAGAAAATTAGGAGGTACAACAATTTTTATGAAAAAAGTCATAAACCATCTAGTAGAGTAAAAATGCTAGATTCTCTAAAGAAGGAAGTTACAGAAAAAAATTGGTCACAATAAAAAATTACTACCTTTTGGTCTATGAGGAAGGAGCTAGGTAATCCAAGAGCTCTTGTAAAGTGTGCAGATAACAAAGAAGATCTTAAGTTTAGCAAATTATGGAATATAGACTATCCAGATGAATGAGAAAATGAAGAAAGTGATGATGAATCTAATGATGATAGGGAAGAAGAAATCCATGTCAATTTCAAACTTGGTTTAAGTGAGGCCACAAAAGGAGCATTTACTACAGGAGCAGCCATACCTAAAAAAATGGGTTATGAAGGTGGTCCTTTGGGGTCCCAAAGGCAAGGCCCTTGGATGGTAATAGATGTAGAGCATAGAAAACCAATTGATAAATCTATCCTTGGGGTTAGAGGTGAAAAAGTAGACCTAGGACATACAAGTCAATTTGTTAGAGCTTCAAATCCTCATCCTCATGGTCAGGCACAATCACAACTAGGACATTCCCATGGTGGATGGCTTAGTGCAACTGAAACTTCCTCTGGTGGCGATAGTATGAGTAGTACTAGTAGTGGTCAACATGTGCTACAACAAAAAATTACACAAAGGAGGACAACAACACAATATACCACAAAAACACCAAGTGATCAAGACATACAAAAGAGGGAAAGGATTTTGAAAAGTCCAACTCCAAGTCACACTACTAGTGGATCCACCACAAATGAGTTATTTCTAGGCACTCTCCCAATGCCAGTTAGTCTTGCTGCCACGACATCATTAGCAACTACAAGTACTCCTATTCCTTCACCATTCAAGCATTCCATTGTTCCTACATCCCCAGGTTTTGATTGCATTGAAGAGCTTAAAAAGAGATCAGAATTGAATAAAAAGGAAAAGAAGCAACTGATGGAGAGTGCATCTACTCTAACTTTAGGGCTTGCAACAACCATGGTATTACCCACATTTGACACAAGTAAATAAATCATGGATTACACAATTTTTGTTCCCACAGTTCAAAACAAACCAACAAATCAAATGGCTCCATCTGAATTCGAGGTGAATGATTTTCAATTGGATTTTTCTAGACTCAGAAATACTAACAAAATTAATGTATTAACTAAGAACAATGAATTGGTGTACACATCATTGCTAAAGAAAGATAGAGAGAAAAAATGTTGCATACTCAAATTGAAAAGTTACAAGCAGACTTAGAAAATTAGAAAGCAAAGAGGAAAGTAGAATATAACAAGAGCAATGAATTAGAAAAAGGAATTAAAAAATTTTCCTCTACATCAACAAGCAAAGACAATAAGCATAATGAGACTATAGTGAATGAATTGAAGCAAAGGCTAGATGAGAGCAACAAGAAATATGATGAGGAAAAATCCACTTCACAAAAATTAAGACAAAGAATTGCAAATGGAAATGCACAGTGGGAACAAAAATTGGTGAAGGAGAGAAAAAGAAATGAAAGATTGGAGGCATAGCTGATGGAAGCAAAAATTGAAATTAAGTCTTGTCAAAATAAGTTATCTACATTTTGTATAGAAATAATGAGGCATATGAAACAAAAGATCTAGGATTAAATAATGTAGGGGATTGATCATTTGTGTGGTATGTTTCAATTGATTGATGCTATCAGAAAACATCATAATAAGCTCAACAAATATTTAATGGACAACAAAATTGTGTTAGAATTAGAGAAATCAACAAATCAAATTCAACAAATAGTCTACAAAGCCAGTGACAATGTTTTGAAATCAAAAGAGATTACTAATCAACTTGCTACATCAATGACATTTTCATCTGTCATTGAAAAGTGTTTGAGAATGTCTAAAATAAAGGAATATTTGCATTTGACTACATACAAGATGAATAAGGTGGATGAAAAGGTAAGGAACTTCACATAGCTTGGTTTGCCAGAGGCTTTTGACACAAATGAGCGATTTATTGGAAGAATGATTTTAGAAGGAAGATGGAGGATGCAAGGAAGATTGATTTGGACCAGTTTCCTCAAAACCCAAATGTGGTGACCTATTTGGATTCCATCAAACCATTTCTAACCTTTAATGCAAAATTGACTGAAGAATCCAAGACAGGTTCCAATTTGAATCATGAATTTTTAACAAATCTTCAAGTCAAACAACACCAGTTAGAACAAATGAAAATTTCAACACTTGAAGAGTGGAAGTCACTAGAAAAGGTGATAAAGTGATTTAATTTTTGAGAATATGAGTTTCCAAGTTCCAACTCATCTCTGTGCAGAGTTGTCTTTGAGTAAGATTTTGCATTTCCAATGCCTCTATGTATTCCTTCATGTGATAATCAATTTAAAAGCTCAAATTCAGACTTTAGTAATGTGTTGATGTTGAATTATTTGTATTATTTATTATATCATTTGAGGAAAAATTCCAGTAGTGGTTTCAACTTCTAGATATACTTTAAACAATTGATGATGTTCATTGTTGTATATGCTACTAATACTATTGTTAATATGTTATTAATATAATAAGCATTGAGTTAAGTGATGAATCGTTGAGAACATGCTCAAGTTTTACTTTTAACACAATTAAAATATGAACTATAAGGTGATTTTAATTCCAGGCATCCATAATCTTAGTGAAATTGCATTACAATTCACACACCAATACTCAATCTCCATGAATATTTAGCAAATCCACTAAACATTTATATGAATTCATGCTTTAATCAAGGTACTTTAACTAGTTCATTAAACCAGATCCATAATTAAAACGTACATCAATGCATAATATTAATACAAATAAGATTAGTGAAAGATCATTGATCAGATTTCATTAATAATTCATGTAAAATGTTACAACTGGGTATGTGCAGGATCATCATGGAAAAAACAAGCCCTTAAGTGACAAAAAATTCAAAACAATCAGAGTTAGGCAACTTGACGTAAAAATTTGAATAAGTAATCTATATTATTTTAAAAATATGTAAGAATAGAACTTGTAGAAAATTGAATTTAGTTTCTAAATTACTAGGTTTATTTTTTTTAAAACAAATCTATTTGGTGAAAATTTGAAATTTCAATGTAGTAGTACTAAAATTTCAAGGAAAAAATAAGAAGTAGGTGTTTGTCTGACCACCCTAACCACAATAAAATGATAATATTTTTCTATAATATTTTAGATATAAGTAGAGGACTCATGTCCTAATGTGATGCATATTTTTTTGTAATTTTTTTCTAAGTAAATAATTAATTATGATTTTTTTATTACAACTTTTAAAAAATATAAAAACTCGTGCGTCCAACCACCTTAACTTAGTCAAAACTTCATGAAATTCAATCTCTTTTTTTTAATCCTATAGTATATGAAGTATAGAATGTGACACATATTTCAAATTCAAAAAATGTGATACCGTTTGAAAGCTATAAATGTTTTGTCAATCAACCTATCAATCAGGACTTTAGTCATAATTCAAATAAAAAAATGAATAATAATAATTTATTAAAATCAAAGTAAAGCATAATTTATATTGGTTGAAAGTTGAGAATATCCTTTAAAAACCATTTTCATTTCATTAATTTTGGGTTGAAAAAAAGTTGTTAGCCACATAACCTACAAATACCCATCATATTGCCACTTTTTGGCCCGTCATGATCCTGCACATACCCAGCTAGAAGTGGAGAGATGATAGACTCAAAATAGAGGAGGAAAAAAATCTTAGTTGCTAGTCCTCTGAGTTTTATAACCTCGTCGCGGAGTTCTAAATTTTCATAACTTTCTAATTCCTCGACTTGGTTCACTTTGCTGAGAAACTAAGTTGCAAGTCTTTTAGACCTAACCTTTGAGTTTGAGTTATGGTGTCTGAATTTATTCTAATTTTGCTAAGTAGTTTTCTATGGATTATCTATTATTAGAATTTGAATGGTGGATTTTTGGTTTGTTTCATTGTTGTGGTTACTATCACTCAAAGTCACAGTTTTCGTGCTTTTCCTAACCTTAGTTGCTAGGCCTCACAGTTTTATAACCTTGTCATGAAGCTCTCAATTTTCATAACTTCCCAATTCCTTGACTTGGTTGATGGTTCACTTTTTTGAGTTGCAAGTCTTTCTTGGTCATCTCTCTATTCGGTGGGTTGGAGGTTTTGAAAACTTTAAAACTTCAGAATTTAGTTCTAAGGTTCCAAGTTTCAACAACCATACAACATTATGGACTTATCTCTCCTTTCAAAGGCACCGTCATCTGACACCTCATTGAATAAAATATAAAATATCACAATTTCATTGAATACAACATAGAATATCATCAACTATAGTTTGACTTTCGAACAATGGAAATTGATCCTAGGATCCATGAAGTGCAATATAAATACCTAAAATCTACTAATTCCCTTCCATTTCCCAAATGGACTTGGGGTCCTCAAATTGACGTTCATTATCAGATAAAGTAAAATAGTCATCTTGAATTTGATGCCAATTTTTCTCTTCATTTTCTTCTGCTTGTGTCTCAAATTCAACATTCATTGTATGATTTGTGTCAATTTGAACTGTCCTAGTCGCACTACCACCAGTACTAGCATTTGGAATTGGAGTGTTGTGCAACCTGGTCCTTCTTTTACATGTGGACCTCCAGATTGTGAGTGCCCTTTCAAAAGGAAAATTAAAGACATTATATAGAGTTCCTTTCAACCTCAAGAAATTTTCCAAATTCTTGTCTAGTTTGTTTCTTAACTTTGATTTCAAAAACCCCAATATATTGAAAACACTTTCATCTTCCACCGACCCCAATATCATTGTTTGACATAAATCAACAAGTTTGAAATATTCTGATATCGAACTATGCAATATTTCACTCTAGCCTAAGTTGTCCAAACCTTTTTTATTGATCCTTGTTCAAAGACCTTATCCTTGACCACAAATTTATATTGGTCCTTCATAGCTATTGCAAATATCCTAGATTTTTTTCTAAGCTTAGCTCCTTTTAAAATTCCTTCTATTTTTTGCTCATCGCATGCTACACTTTTAAAAAATTGTTCAATCAAGATTTTTACTTGATCATGAAAATATTTTGGGTTCTCTCAATTTTCTCAAAATTGAAGATACACAATACCCATGGCTTCAAGTATTCCATGTCGAGGGAATCTTTCATGAATCTCTAAGGAAAGAGGATTTTCAATTTCCTTCAAATTATCACCAACAGATGTAACAATTCCTTTAAAATCTTCCTCCTTAATAGCTACTTCTTTGCTAGAGTGCCTAGTTGTCTTACAATGGTACATTAGTATCTCATATCCACTTACACAAATACATAAGTGCCCACTTGCATTAAACTGTAAATAATTATCAGTGTTATTCAAATCAGTAATTTTCTACCACATGAAATAATTTGGGCCATCTTGTGTTAGCTCTAGATATAGATGATCGAGGGCCAAGCATGTATGTTTACATAGATTGGCATATTCATTAATATGCATAGTTTTGTCTTGGGCATTCTTCACAAGATTTTTTGTCTCATCTAACATGGGGGGAATACTAGCTAAAGTCAAGAGTGTCTCTATATCGCTTAACCTATGTAAGAGGTCAAGAGCTTTGTCTACTCTATTGTGATGCTCGTACATCACTCCAATCAAGGATTGATATTCTGAAAGAACTCGTTGCACTAGTCCATGCATGGAGATCCATCTAGTATCAACATCCTTGAGAAGCTTTTTTCTTGGTGTTATTCCCTCAACAAAATTTTGAAATTTTGCAAAATGTTTGGGACTTCGGCAAAAGTATGCATGGATCTTGTGGACTAGATTTTCAAGTTTTGATATTATAGGAAACTTGCTTACAATTTTGAATGCTAAATTCATTTTGTGGTCCATGTAGTGAATGCCAAGAATGTATGGTGCACAAGTAGTTTGTAACTTTGTGAAAACACCGATCCTTTGACCTTGCATCACTACAACTCCATCAGCTCCTACACACACCAACTTTTTTGGAATTTTCAACTCATCCATACCTGCAATTTGATTCAAAGATTTCTTGACTAGTTCAAATATATTTTGCGATGTTGAAATTTCTTTCATTTTATGAACACAGAGAAGATGAGCTTGGTGAACATGTCATTCTACAGTATACAAATGCATATAGACCCAAGAAGTATTTTCTACAGTAGTAACTTCATCTAAAGATAATGTAATGAAATTTGACTCTTTTACTTTCTCTTTTAAATATTCCTTTTCAACTACAACAAGACATTTTTCCCATTCACATCCAACATTTACTGACCAATGTGACAAGGGATAGTGAGGAACATTAAAAAAATATAATAAACCAGAATATTCTAGGTAGTTTTTCATAGGACACGCTCTGGAAAAAATATGAAAAACAACACTCATCTGAACAATTTTTGACATATTTGTTGCTTCCATTGATTTTTCAGCTTGAGCCTCAAGTGTACCTTTACATGCAAGTTGAAAGATTATCAAGTTGAAAGAATGCTTATGAGAGGGCAATGTGGGATAAAGATTTGGACAATGAGATGGAGCCACTTGTCATCTTGTCATAGGATGAGGAATGAGCACATTATGGTCAATGTGCCAAAGAGGGGGAGATTCAAATTTGAATTTGAGAGTTAATGCTAAGTTTGACCTTTGGAAATGACATTTAAGTGCCATGTAAGAGCTCATAAATGCTTTGTTGGGTGTACATGTCCACTTGTTTTTTAATTCAAACATGAGGGAATATTCCTCAAATATGCCATGTTGATGGAAAATGCTGATTTTATAAATGAATTAAAATGATTTATTGGTGCAAGTGGGAAAAGCTAGAGGATGTGATGGGTGGTTAGATTAGGTTAATCAGGATTACATTATATTAACTGATGATTAGGGGCCTTGACCCTTTTGACTTAAATATTTTGATTTATTTAAATCAAAAGGGATGGAAGGTGATTTCAGACTTAATTAAATAAAGGATTGATTTATTTAATCAAGGAGGGTGATGTTAGGATCAAGTTGATTTATTTAATTTAAATTGATCACTTTAGGAGATTGATAAATAATTTATTTATTTGATGAATGGATGAATATGACCTAATCAAATGCACGATGCCAATTTCACGTGTCTACATTTTTGCCCTCTTTGAAGCAATGTACTTGCTGCATTGGTTCAAAGAATAAACTTACCGTGATCAAAATTCAAAAAAAATTTGATTTTTTCGGATGCCCCAGCAGATAGAAGTACACTAGTACATTGCCCCCTTGAGAGATCAAGGAAAAAGATTCTATTTGAGGGTTGATATCACAATAAAGAGGTTCAAAGTGGATGGTTATGGATGATGATGCAAATGAGCTATTTTTAAGATGCTTAGAATAACAAATCTATATTATCTTAAACAACTTAAATGATGATATGATGTGATTATGGATGAGATAGATGATGTGATATTCTATGATTATGAAAATGTATGATTTATGAGATGATTAGACTAACAGATCTATATTATGATGATGAACATGCACGTGGGATGATATGCAGAATATTGATGAATGCAGGATGGATGCACTGGTGATGATGATTAATTATTCATGACATGATGTTAGTGCAAAAAACAAGACATTAGATGATGACAAGAGGATACAATAGGAAAAATTTATGAGAGATGATGACAAGAAATGATGATGATAGATGGATGATTTTCTTATCAAGGATTGGGATTTTAAAAAGGGTACTTACCTTATGTTTGATAACACACATAGATATGATGCATCAAGGTATAAAGAACCACGATGGCATTGTACCTAGTGCGATAGACTTTGACTCGACAAACAAATAGGAGTATTCTTGTTTATACTTGACATACGTAAACCTTGATAGGATGTACCTAACAAAGTAAGTATTCTCCAAGTTATTTTACAAGAATGTCCAACAAGCACATCAAACAAAAGGATAATGATCATTGCCCCATACCTATCTCTCTAAATCCTTCATTCAGATACTATCAAGAGGTCCTTGGAGTGAGCGCAATAAGATAAATCAAATGAAAAGATCAAGTACACAAACAAGTCAATGTTCTTCATACCTCTAGCAAAAGGGATTTTGTTTTGATAGGATAAGAATCCAAAGTGATATCCAAAATGATGCCCATTGTCGGAACGATATATCCTAGGACATGCATTGTATAGGATGATGATGGGTTGATAAGTTGATTGATAGGCTATTTATATAAGGTTGACTGACATGTTTGAAAATGATCAAGAGTTTGATTTTGCGTTTAATAGTTTGTTGCTTTGATTTTGATTTTACATTTGAAATTTTCTTTTGCCAATTGCTATGATTGTTTCTGTTTGCGTTGCCAAAGGATGAAGGTGATGATCAATTTATTATGGATGATTGATTATTTAAAGTGAAAGTGAGATGAGATGGATGGATTTTTTGATTGATTATTTAAAGTGAAAGTGAGATGAGATGGATGGATTTTTTCAAATATTTGGATGTTTTAGATGTTTTTGGAATGTTTTGAGGCTTTTTTTGGTATTTTCAAGATTTTACAAATGTTTTGATTTTTGATTTTTTGAATGTTTTTGGATTTTCTGAGATTTTATGGATGTTTTTGGATTTCATGTTTTTTTTAATGTTTTTTGATTTTGATGTCTCGAGGGCTGATCAAAGATTTAGCCTTGCCTATGTTTAAGCTCAAAGACAATGTAGTTTGGATTCCATGTTTTTGATATTTTCTGTTTTATGGATTTTTTTTTGGATTTTGATATGTTTTGGATTTTTTGGATTTTCACATGATTTTTGATGATTTCAATATGGATATGTGTGAGGATATCAGTCCTCTATTTGGGATTTTTTTGAAAACAAAGCTAAGGTTGATTGATCTGATTGATGAATTGATTGATGATGATAACATTGTTGAGGATGCACAACAATGCAAGGATAGTGTCAAGCAACACAATGATCAGGAAGGATATCCCAAGATTATGGATTGATTGGATTCAATTGATCAGGATTTGTTGAAGCTTGGTTTGGAACAAAATGTTTTTGGATGATTTGATGTGACATTTGAAGTGCAACTTAGATGCAACTGATAGTGATTACTTGGATTGATGTTCGATGAAAGATGAAGCTTGATAAGGAACATTTGCTCATCAAAATATGCCATGGGCTAGTGATTTGGATTTTTGCTCACAAGTGGTGGACCAATTTTATTTCATGTTTTCCAATGTTTGGATCACCACATAAGTTGAAGGATATAGATCAAGATTTATTCCTGAAGCAAGATGAAAATGTCTGCCCCTAGTGTCTAGCAATGTATGGAATGTCATGGATAGATGCTGAAATAGGTGTATTGATGGATGGATATGGCAAGCATACAAAGGATGCCAAGGATTATCTTGTGATAAGATAAGGTGTTCAGATAAAGAATTCTCATTGGATAATGCTTCATGGCTCAGATAACACTGGGTAGGATAGGATTAATGAAAATGACCCATGTCAAGATGTTTACCATAAGCAAGTGTAAAGTGTGCCCAACTTTCAACAAGGTCAAGATAACTTGGATGATGGATGCAGATGGATGAAAATAGATTGGATAATTGGTTCATTGATAGATGGATTTATTATGGATGAGATGGATGAAATGTTGGATTTATTATGGATGGGATGAGATGCTTCCTCCTAAACTGGTGCACATAGATGCTCGATTCTACACATGATGCCTGTTTGCCAAGTTTTCATCATGGCACCTGCCCAAAGCGCCACCCATGCAGTTTTCACTAGAGGACGATTTTTTTCTTTACTATTTTCAATCCTTTTTTTGATTTTTTAGGATTTTCATATTTTTTGATTTTTTTGATTTTTTTGATAGATTTTAAGCTCATGTTGAAACACAAGGTGTTGTTGATGTAGACGCCCCTATCATGATGTTCCATTGATAGACTACTTGAAGAATTTTCTTTGCTAAGATACATGCACTTGAATGCAACTTTTTGGATTCTTGATCTGCTTTTTTGATACTAGGGTTAACTCTGTCTCTATGCGCACATCGCAATAGAGTGCCTTCGAAATCCTTATGATGAAGGGTCACTGCCAATACATGGTCAATGTAAGAACTATATATCATGCATGGAAGCATGAATGGAGTGTGTTTAGGGATAAGAGATGGATTGGTTGATAGTTTGGAACCTTTGACTCTCCAAACTTGGGAAGATGAGCAATGATGGGTGGATATGAAAGTGTGTATGGAATTAGAACCAACTACTTGATACACTTTGTACATTGCTTGAAAATCCTTATTTTTCTTTTGTGGACATCTTTGATGGATACTTTTCCCTTTTTTATTTTCCCAATAGTTTCTTTGACTGATGGACTTTGATAGTGATGATCTTTCCTTGTATTTTTTGGTATCCATTTGTATTTTATTCATCCATTATGCTTCTCAGCTTCTCTTGCATTGATAATGTTCATTGTGCCTTGATTCAAATCTTTCTTTTGACGTTGGTCCCAAATTGTGGATGGGGTGATGGGTGGATGAAGATTCATGACATGGCTGGTTGTACTATTGACACTAGTTTCATCATAAGGACTCTTCGTGCTCCCTATGTTGATGTTTGCTTGAGACATAATTGCCCCTAGTATAGTGCTAGTGGCACCTTCATTCCTTGATTCTACTTGTTTTGAGGGTTCCTGCTTAGAATGCATTCTCTGATAAATGACCACTACAGATGATGTTATTTCAATTTGCTGCTCTGCTGACTTTGAAATATCATGTTCCTTCTGACCAGTTTCCTTGAGTGGATAATGTTGGATATCATCATACATGATGTCCTTAGTCTGAATTTGGGATATATCTGATCCTAATGTTGACAACTCAGTTTGAGTGTAGGGATCAATAATATGCTCTTTCTATGTTATAATGTCAGGAGTAAAGGAATCATGTTCTGAATGAAGATCATCTACGTGTCCATCCACGAAAAGCATCTCATGGGTAGATGGAGAAGTATGTTTTATGGGGATATGATCATCATTTGTAACATCTTGTATAGATAGGAGAGTGTCCATTAGATCATTATAGTATCTTTGAGATGCAAATTCTTGATCTTGATTTATTTTGAGATTGCTTTTGACATGCTTTGGATTAGTTTCTTGACATGGGTTAGTTTTAAAGGATGGATTACTTAGAAAGGGTTCTTAGATGTCGTCATTAGGCATGGGGAATGGCTCAATATCCTCTTGATATTTGAGTGAATTTGGATCAAGTATCAAGTAGATAATTTCTTCAGTATCTGTAACCATGAGGTCAAAGGGGGTCAACATGTCTTGGAAAGGACCATTGCTAGACCTTGGTGAGAGATTTTGATCATGCTTTGTGATAAATTCTTGAGATATGTCCTCTAACTTATAAGGTGATGTAGAGACATTTTCAATAAGATCATTGGTCAATGGATCATGCATTATATCAATAGGATCAAATAATCCCAACACTCCTTGAAATAGATCACTAAAAAGTGGCTCTTGATGTATGGTGAGTTGATCATCATATGGGGTGGAAACATCTTCAAGGTGCTCATCGATGGAGAGATCTTGATCGTTGCTTTCAGCTATTATGGTGAAGGGATTTCCAATGTTTTCAACCATAAGGTCAAATGATGTTGACATTTCTTGGATTGGATCATTGTTGGTTGGATTTTGATCATGATTGAAAAGTGACTCTTGATATATGTCGATTTGGCCTTTGGATGAGATAGAAACATCTTCAATGTGCTCTTTGATGGATAGATCTTGATCATTGCTTTTAGAAATTGTGGTGGGGAGATTTTCAATGCTATCACCAGTGGTTGAATGTTCATTGTTATCTCCAATAGTTATCATTTTTTGTGTTTGTGCTTTTGTTTGTTGGGTAGCTTGAAAGGCTTGGGTAGCTTGAGAGGCTTGTTGCACTTGTTGAGCTCGTGTTGCTTGTTGTGTGGCTAGATATTGTTGGATGGCCTTTTGGTAGGCTTGGTGAGATTTTAGTGCAATGTTATATTGTCTTCCTCCATTTGGTTTTGGTGGTAGTGGTGATGGATTTAGAATTTTGTTGGATGTAGTGGCAAGTGGTTGAGATACGCTTGGAGTGATCATGGTAGTGAGGGGTTGAGATATGATGGGTGTGATAGGGGTGGTTGGAGTGATCAAAGTGATAGGAATGGTCAGAATGATTGAGGTGATAGGTCCTTGGGAGACCACATTTTGATTTGTTGGGATTGATGTTGTCATTTGATTAGATATCATCTGTTGGTGCGATATTGATGGTATATTCAAAGGATTTGATGTGATGGCTTGATTCTTGTTAGGTGGATTGATTTGGATGGAGTGATTGGTGCTAGGTAAAGGGGGAAGCCCTAAACCAAGGAATTATGTTGATATGGGTAATGGTGGTGGAGATGTCTCTTTGCGCAATGACTCAACTATTTTGGTAAGTGTAGCAATTTGATCTCGCTAAATTTGTTCTTGATTTCGATCTTGACTCCCTTGATATAGTTGTTTTGGCTTGTGTTTAAGTATATTTGGAGTGTGTACTTGTGGTTTTTGAATGGGATCATGGAAAAATAAATTTTGGACATTGTTCTGACTTGGGATGATGTTCAGATTTTGCATGATAGGTTGAAATTGACCATTGTTGATGTTGGGAATCACATTGCCTTGATTTAGGTAACTTTTATTTTGCATGGTGTTACCTTGACTTGGAGTCGTTGGATTTTGAACAATATTCAATGATTTGCAAACATATTTATCCCAAAGTTTGTTGGATTCATGTTTGGAAAACTTGTACTTGGTACATTCTCATTTGGCATGTAAGGATTTGGTGGGTTGATGTTGTTCATTTGAAGACTCATGCATTGATTGTTTGGTGGATAGACTTGTAAGTTTAGATTTAGATCTACCATTGGAAAAGGTGTTTGAATATTTTGACTATGCATACTCACATTTGTTGTACCATTGAGGTTTGCAGGAGATAATGATCCCATGTACGGATTGTATAGATGTGAGTGTTGATAATCAATCGACATTGCAAGGTTTTGAAAGTTTAGTTGATTTGGATTACTCATGATGTATGGATCAAGTTTATATTCCATGTTCCTCTTGTGTTTTAACCTTGTTGTAAAAGTGACCTCTAAGGTTCTTAGGACTAATGATGAGATGGAGGATGAAAAAAGGGGTGACTGATATGAGTGTTAAATGTTTAGGGACTTTGGATCAATGCTAGACTTAGGGTTTGATTTTGGTTGGTTTGATTGGATAATGAACTTGTAAACCCTAAGATGTTAGATGTTATCTTGGGAGGAATTTTTTCAAAGGATTTATAATTTAATTAAATGTATGAGAAAGGATGCATTCCCACACACCTAAATAAACAAATGACTTTGATTTGATTTAAGGATGTACCCAAGTCTAGAATGATGTTTCCAAATCTCTAAAGTTGTTTATGGGATGAATATGATAAATGTTTGGATGGATGAAGTGTTTGATTTGATACTAAATGAACCTAGGAAGGACTTGTTTATAAGACCAAGATAGTGAAGAACATGACTTTCTCTAAGAGTAATTCAAAATCAAAAGATCAATGTTTGCATGAAAACACTTTGACCAAAAGATGCCAAGCACATGTGTGGGGTCCAATTGATTTAATCTTTGCTTAATGGATTATTTTTATCCCAAACACTTCTTGATTAGGTTTTCAACTAAATGTCCAATATCCTAATTTTCTTTCATCCCATAAAATGCATTATGCAGAAATCGAGGAAATTAAGGAAAAGGTTTCCTAATGTTGACCTTTCTAGGAGAAAATTGAGATGAAATCCAAATGCTTAGAAGCCTCTAAGGATACGAATCCCAAGGGAAAGCAATAACATGTGAATTTGTTCAAGGATATTTGCTTTTCCTAAAGGGTTTCAGATTTGATGCTCATGTTGAATGTTGGTTTTCCAATGTTTTCGATCAAAGCACTATGTTTTCAAATTGACTCACAAGCAGTATAACATCCTAGCTCAATTGGTATGCTTTTCTTGGTGGGCTTGCCTCATGCCCTTCGTAGTAGAAAAGATGATTTTACATGCAACCAAGGAGAGAGTATAAAGGTATGTTAAGAATGAAGTCTTAACCTCTATACTTTAACCAAGATCAGACATGGCAAGTAACTTCTTGGAATCTAAGTTCCAATGCACCACTTTGATAAAATCGGTGAATGAGTTAATGCCACTAAAAACAAGGGTTTTATTTCAAACTTTCCATTCGTGGAGATTGACCCATACGGTGAGAGTCCCCTTTTGGATCCATCTCATTGGAATCAACCGCATGATATTGGCGTTTACTCCAATACCCACATTTATATCTCGGTTGGAAATACTCTTGGCTTTAGAGTGTTACCGATTGAGTCATTCCCTTGGGTGAGTACTTTTTCCCCAAGGAAAGCCCTCTAAGATATACAAAAGAGAGTAAACATATTCATAGTTCGATCGACCTTCATTTAGAAACAAAGGGAGAACACATGCAATAGGTTTACTCACACTCGCATAATGTTTTGTTCAATTTTTAAACCCAAACTGAAGTGTGGAGGCAATATTTTATGCAACTTAATTTCATGAAAAAGACTTTTGATTCTCAAGATCGCTGTGAAGTGTGAGAGAAGTGCATACGCCTGTTTAGATGAGATTATTTTGCATAAGAGATTACGAAACATGAAAAACACATGTTCATTTTAAGCCTCAAAGCAATGATGAATTCATTTTAAGCATCAAAAAAATGAATTGTGA
The DNA here is from genome assembly GCA_007258455.2 of Sequoia sempervirens. Classification (NCBI taxonomy): domain Eukaryota; kingdom Viridiplantae; phylum Streptophyta; class Pinopsida; order Cupressales; family Cupressaceae; genus Sequoia; species Sequoia sempervirens. The sequence goes on from VDFB02193867.1 coordinate 123,335,084, forward strand.
AGTTTCTTGTTCAATTTTAGCCAAATCCAAAAGCTAGTGAGTTTCTAGGGTTTAGTTTTAGACCAACTTTAAAAGAAAACAAAAAAATGATTTAGTTGGCCTAAAATAGAAAACAAATGCAGTCATTGGAATCCTTAAGCATTTAAAAATCCTTTGTCAATTTTCAGGTTTTTAATGCCTAAGTCTTCAATTCAAATTAGCCTTGGATTCATCCACCTTGACACAAATTAGCAAGCCACAACGATTTCAAATTTCATATAATGACCCTAATAAAATGATGTTAGTTCAAGATATCTACACAAAATCCACTTAGAATGTTAATCTTTTTGAATGTAGCTAAAAATCCACCAAAAACCAATGGCATAAAATTTGACCTCATAAAGAAAATTTTCCTCACAGAAAGATTTTGCAAAATCAAATTTCGAGTGATCATTTTAACAAGCAGCTTTATCAAAAGGAATGAATATAATATTCTGAACCAGCAAACAAAACGATTTCAAGGAATAATAGGAGGATTCAAGGAATTAAGTATAGAACAATAGATAGAACGATTCTAGCAATTCCATGGGTAATCCATAGATCAAAGAAACAAAGATGTGGAAGAATTCCTATAAGTCAGTCGCCCTATGCTTTTGTTTCTCCAACTAGTGAGGTATTGGGGATGATTGTCTTGCATTGAATGTCTGATAATTAATCGCTATTATATCAAAGTCAATAATGGCAGTTTGTCATCACAAAATTTGAAACTTTCAATCAGTATGATTTGAATATTTAAATAAACATTGAAAGTACTCAAAGTCATGCCTGTCATGCAGAGACAAACAGATTAGATGTGCATATTATATTATTCTTCAAATCTCTACCTCAGAGGCACCCTTCCATCGATATCGTGCAGCTATCATTATTGGGTTTACAAGGAGACGTATGATAGGAGGCGATGGTTGAATTTGGCACAATTTTCTGACATGAAATAATCTGCAACAAGTAGATTAATGATGGTGGCACCTATTTGGCTGCGTAGTTTAATTTCCTGCACATTCACTATCCACTCCTTCAAAGACTCCAAAAATTTTAATAATAATTTGAATGAAAATTGGAGCTTTTTAAAACATCAAAATCACCGAATCATGGAAAACTCCAACTAGTCAGAATATTAAAATAATCTAATCCACAAGGAACCATTTCAAGTTTCAGCCTTAGTTAAGATGTACTATATTAAACCTGCCAAAATGTCTCTACAAAATAAGAAAGATATTTAGTATTCTTTTGAAACTTTCAAGCAAATGCAATTGGGATGGTGTCAAGCTGTATTCCACAATCTTCTCCAGCCTGTTTGATGCACACAAATTTTGAAATCCCTTATTTATCAAATTTTCTCTTCCCACTCGTGATAATGACATCAAGAACTCGAGAGCTTCTTGAATCGACTGCATATCTTGGGACGATGTCTGATCAAGTCCACCTTCTGATGCAGGAGAAAGTAGCATGCAATGCTTTATTCCAATAGGCATTTAGACTCATGACAAAGTTTAGGTCAGAGATGGTTACTGCCATGAAGGATGCGGCAGTGGAACAAAGTTGAACAACCATTACCGCTGAGTACCAATGTAGTACAAGATTCATTGATTATTGATTACAGTGGAGAACAAGACATTCCTTGTCTTGAGAGAACTTTCAGTAACAGAAGCGCATGGTCTCATAGTTTCCATGTAAGATTCTAGTGCCATATGTGAGTGTTTCTGGTAACTGCAGCGAACCATCAATGTATTATGTCAAATCATAGCTGCAAAATACTAACTGGTATTTAATATCAAGGAGTTGAATTAAAGCATCCATGTTTGAAGTGTCTTAGGAAGCCATGCATAGCGATATTAAAATAAAAATTAATATCCTAAAATTTCAAGCCAACATTCAAGAGGTAATTGCCGTGTGATTTGAATGAGATCTAGACATATCTCAAACAGTAAGATTCATTGAATGAATCCACCATCACAATGTGGAGATTTTCTAAAGTTTTGACACCATAATGTGTGCAAAAGTGGGACTATGAAATAGGCATGGGAACCATTTAACATATGCCTAAACAAAAAAAATAACGCATGATATGAGAGTCAGCTAAGAGACTTCTCATAACTCAAGACACTATAAGAGATCATGATTTGCAGGGACATCAATATTTCAAGCAAATGAAGTTTGAAGTTAGAATGCAATGATTGCTCAACCTGAACAAAATGTATGATGTTACTTCCTAAAGAATGTCATTAACGCTAGTAATAAAAATAGTTGTTTCTCATATAAATCATGCAAGTAATAGTCGTAGCTAAAGCTTAAATAGAAAGCGCGCCTAGGGGAAAGCTTTGAGTTCTTTTAGGAAGATGAGATAAAATATTTTTTTCTGCGCATTAGATGAAAATGGTGTTGACAAAGATGAGACTTGAATGGAATATGTGGGATGACATCAATAGAGACCAGATTTGAACCAGTAATTGACAAATGAGCTTTTACTTGATAGATTTGAATGCATAATTCTAACTATTATGATGTGGATGGAAAGATTTTTCACAAGAATTCTTAGTTAAGTATAAATGACACTCAAGATGGCTTTACTTTTCCTCTCTACTCACCGATTTTCCTTCAACATGACCACCTATCTTTCTACAGTATAGAAGAAAAGAGTGTTGATAGAGATAGCATTAACAAGCTAAATTTAATGTGCAATACAAGACCTTTGGATTGTTACTTCCTCAAAACAAATACTATTAGCAGGCTTAAAGGGGAATTTTGCAACCTTTGAAAGGTATAAATTAACCCGTCATGATAACTACTAATCAAAAACAAGAAATACCAAAAAGCAATGAAATCTGCACTTGTTAAACTTGGACAAACATTATCATATAAGTTAGATTAAACAAACCAAATCCTCCCTCCTTCTAGCACCATAATGTGGATGCCAAATTTGCAAATGGTTAAACCTTAACATAATATCATCATGCTAGTCATTTGAAACACATTAGATTAAATATCCTTATGAAATACTTAACCATGCTAAAATATGCAAAACTAAATAGAACCAAATAACTAATTGCAAGAATATAAGAACATGATCAAAACTTTATCTCATATTGGATTGGTGCTATTGTGGAAAATAGCCCTTTCCCAACCCTTGATAATTCCAATGATGATGATGTAATGGAAAAAATCAATTCTCAAATGAAGAGAGTGACTTTGCATAAGCTTTGTAGATCAAGTTGTGGAGGATTTTTTGAAGGATGAAGCCTCTATTTAAAGATTCTCAAGTTGAAAGAATGCCTATGAGAGGGAAATGTGGGATAAAGATTTGGCCAATGAGATGAAGCCACTTGTCATCTTGTGATAGGATGAGGAATGAGCACATTTTGGTCAATGTGCCAAAGAGGGGGAGATTCAAATTTGAATTTGAGAGTTAATGTTGAGTTTGACCTTTGGAAGGGACATGTAATAGCCATGTAAGTGCTCATAAATGCTTTGTTGGGTGTACATGTCCACTTGTTTTTTAATTCAAACTTGAGGGAATATTCATCAAAGATGCCATGTTGATGGAAAATGTTGATTTTATAAATGAATTAAAATGATTTATTGGTGCAAGTGGGAAAAGCTAGAGGATATGATGGGTAGTTAGATTAGGTTAATTAGGATTACATTATATTAACTGATGATTAGGGGCTTTGAACCTTTTGACTTAAATATTTTGATTTATTTAAATCAAAAGGGATGGAAGGTAATTTCAGACTTAATTAAATAAAGGATTGATTTATTTAATCAAGGAGGGTGATGTTAGGATCAAGTTGATTTATTTAATTTAAATTGATCACTTTAGGAGATTGATAAATAAACTTGATTTATTTGATGAATGGATGAATATCACCTAATCAAATGCATGATGTCAATTTCACATGTCTGTAGTATCATTCCCCCGTATTTCCTAGTAGAACATCAAGTAAAAGTATGATGGGTATGCAACTCCTATTGTTCCCTCAAAAGAAGTTCTCTATTGAGAGATATAAGCCATTAAGTTTTGATGGTATTAAAGGTTTCCCTAACAAGATTCGTGATGATATTAGGAAACATTTACCAAAATTTACATGGAAAAATTCTAAGCTAGCTTCCAAACACCTAAATGCATTCATAGATTTGATGGGTGATTTTGAGATAAACCATGAGGATGTTGTCCTGAAGTTGTTTACTTTGTCATTAAAAGGGGATGCCAAAGACTAGTACTCATTTTTTCTAGTATGTTCTATAGCTTCATGGGATTCTTTCAGGATAGCATTTGTGGAACAATTTGGCGAGAGGATTGGTCTAAATGTGATAAGAAAAATATTTAGGGAAATTCAAGAAGATGAAGAATAGTTGGTTCCTTCTTTTATCCCCAAATTTGTGAAAGTAGTAAAAGATCTTCCCAAATACTTGTGACTTAGTGATGCAGAGTGTTTGATTCTATATCTTAGTTCTTTTGACAATTATATGAGTTATTTGATCATGGATAGGAATTTAACATTGCAATAGGCATATCATATTGCTATGGATATTGAAAACACTATGAAATACTCAATGATGAAAAGATATATGGTTGCAAGTGTGTGTTGTCTATATACACATCATAAAGATGAAGTAAATAAGGGGGTATGTGCAAGATCATCATGGAAAAAATAGGCCCTTAAGTGGCAAAAAATTTAGAAAAATCATTGTTAGGCAACTTGACGTAAAAATTTAAATAAGTTATCTATATTATTTCAAAAATATGTAAGAATAGAATCTGTAGAAAATTGAATTTAGTTTCTAAAATACTAGGTTTATTTAAAATAAATAAAATCTATTTCTTGGTAAAAATTTGAAATTTCAATGCAAGAGGTACTTAAATTTCAAGGAAAAAAATAAGTAGGTGTCTGTCTGACCACCCTAACCATAATAAAATGATAATATTTTTTATAAGATTTTATATATAAGTAGAGGACTCATGTCCGGATGTGATGCATATTTTTTGGTAATTTTTTTCCAAGTAAATAATTAATTATGAATTTCTTATTACAACTTCTAAGAAATATAAAAACTTGTATGTCTGACCACCTTAACTTGGTCAAAAATTCATGAAATTTAATTTTTTATTCTTTTAATCCTATAGTACGTGAAGCATAGAATGTGACGCATGTTTCAGATTCGAAAAATGTGATACCGTTTGAAAGTTATAAATGTTTTTCAATCAGCCTATTGATTAGGACTTTAGTCATAATTCTAATAGAAAATAAATAATAATTATTTATTAAATTCAAATCAAAGCATAATTTATATTGGTGGAAATCTAAGAATCTCCTCTAAAAACCCTTTTCGTTTCATCAATTTTGGGTAAAAAAAAGTCCTCAACCACATACCCTAAAAATACCCATAATATTGCCACTTTTTGGCCCATCATGATCCTGCACATACCCAAGGATGAAATGGATGATGAAAGTGGTGATATTTCTGATATCTCATTTTGTTCATTCTCACAACACATTGGTTATGAACAAATTCAGAATAGACTTCAACAATGTTCAAATGATGACGATCAAAAATTGCTAGTTCAGAGGTTGTCCAACATGAATAGATATAAGGAGGAATCACCACATGAGTTGTTAGCAATATTTTTTGTTTTCTTGTTAGAAATTCCTAAAAATTTATCACCTGAATATTCAATATGCATAGACATATTCTATGGCATTTATGAGCCAGGGCTCAGTGCCTTGCCCAAGGAATTGAAACCTTAGGATTTTTTATCAGATAATTGATTGGATTACAATTGTTGGGGAATCCAAACATGACTATGAACAAAAGATGGGGTCTAAAAATAGCAAGGGTGCTCACATTATTAACAAAGATGAATCTAGTTTTCTCAAAAAAGGGATATGGATGTTTTCGAGAATGAATGTTTGTATAACATTATGGATGATGATATTGGCATACTTGCAAATACTTTTGATGTATCTTTAAATATTGATAACCACTGTAGTGAAGATGAAAATTTTGATTACTCTCATGAGGAATACAAACCTTTTTGTGAGGAGAACTTGAAGGCACCCTTCTTTCCTGAGCAATATGACTATGTCAATAATCATAAAATTTTACCCTCACCAGTAGATAAATAGATTGCACGTGAGGAATTATTGCTATACAATTCAACTATTTTAGGATTGGAACATCCCGATGATATGATTGGTGATGAATTCAAAGACAAGAATGTCTATACTCAAATTCTGGAGCATAATTTAATGATGAGATTGGTAATGCTAGTCAGCAGTGTCTTGTTTTTGAATGCTTATATGATGTGAAAGTAGGATGTACAAATTTTATGATAGAGATTGGCATGATTGTTTTTAGCCAAAGTCCTACTAAGGAAGGAAATGAAGAAATCTACTTGGTGGAACAAAAGATATGCTCAAGTGGTCATCAATCCTGCACATATGAGTTAGTAAACCTATCACTTAATGGTATAATTGAATATCCTACTACTGATCATATCAATTTTGAATTAATCGATCCATCCTTTGAAACATTTTGTTTCAAGTTGAACGATGATAACTAGAATGAATAATCAAATGGTGTCAGTAATCCTGAAACATAAATTTTCTTTGATATCTAGGATGATTTGAGTGATTCCCTTTATGGGAATGATCCATTTTTAAGTGAAAGTAAATATTTTATGGATTCTGAGAAATTAATTTTTTCAAGAAAATGGAGCATTGGGTAGCATAATTGGTTTATATTGCGCTAATGAATATGAACACTAGCTTGAACAGAATCTTGTAAATGAATGTTTCTTGTTCATTACACAAATGAATATGATAGTTTCCCTTATATTAATAGTGAGCAAGTAGATTATGAATGTTTCACTTTCCTTATCTAGTTATATGAGCATTTGGCGGAGTACTGTTGCAAGTTAATTCAAATAGAATACTCCATTAATCATGTGTTTCAGTTAATGATTGATGATAATTTGCAATTAGACTAAATAAGAGTAACAACAATAGGTTCATAATTGCTAGGTCCAATGACAAAGGCATGATTAGGGGATGGGAAATTCATGAGAATATTTTTAGCGTTAGTTTGGTACAAACATTGCAAAATAAAGTTTTCAACAGCTTGGTAAGTATCAACCCAAATTTTAGTGGCTTGTGGCCACCAAGTAAAATTGAAGCCTAGATAGATTATAGGGTGCATATTGATAACTTTCACTTAAAGGGAAGGCTTTAGAAAAGATGGAGATAGGATCTCTTGGCTTAGGTCTTTATGGCCTATGCAAAAATTGTACATATGTTGGTTGTCCTAGTTTTGTCTTGTGTGCTTGGTCTGCTTAACCCATGATTCCGAGATCTCACCATGCCTGCAAGAGGCATGTGTCCCCAACTGGAGCCATTGATGGAACCCATCAAAAAAATCTCTTGGTTCCATTTTTAATTTTGCAATACTTGGCTTGGACCCTCATTTTTGGCTTATGGTTGTGTTCCTTATCATTGTTGTAAGGTTTGTGTTGCCAAAACCCCTCAAGATTTACCTTCAAGTCCAAAAACCCTTGGGAATTCTATTTTTGCATTAACTTGATGCTCCCGATCTCTGATTGTCTAAGTCATCAATTATTCCATTAGAATAATTATTTTTACTAGCCCCTTACATTTAGGTTAGTCGGTCATTGAGTGCATTTTATGAGCTTAATTTTTCCTATAGTTGGGTTCAATTTTTATAAAAGCACCTTAAGTCTTAAGTTTTGTGCCCAGGGATCAAATTTCCTATGGCCCTAGTAGTGGCTCCCTTCTTTTAAATAACTTTTTCGGCTTGTGTGGAATTATATTTTACGTTAGTCGTTTGATCATCGTGGGCTAATCACCATTGTTTCCCATGCCCCCGAGCATTTTTATTCATATTATTTTAAACACACGGGATAGTGGGTGATGTTTGCATGTCATGTCAAGTAGTGGGACCAGTGCTTCCAAAAGGTTAGTAGGTGCAACTTTGAGAAAAAACAACACTAGATAATACAACACATGTACTCATCAGGACCATTCTCTGTGCATCCATCTGTCTTGTGCATTAAGGAGAGATAATCACATGGGCTAGTGGGCAAGATGATATCTATCACTCCATGGAGGGATCCACTAGGCTATAGAGATTATGTGTGTTTATGGAGAATAGATATAGACGGTTGATTGTGGGTGACTTGGGTCAATCTTGACCACTCCCTACCATCCCATGAAGGGCCCACTTGTGTCCTAGGTCTTTCAGGAGGAAAGTGGGTGAATGCCACATGGAATATTTAAAAGGTGTAGATGGATTTTGGTGGAGATAAGGTGGTGCTAAAATATTTGCCGAAACTATTCTAAGATAAAAAAATGATGCTAAATTAGAACTAATTCTTGGGCACGCATATGAAATTTGGAAAGTATTTTTATGGCCATAAAATTTGTCAAGTGTTGGTACACATGGGAAGGTGAAATTGAAGTAAGGATGAGTGCGGGATGATATTCTGAAGTTAAATCATGATCGCTCCCCACTACCTTACTGTGATGAATTGTAAGTAAATTAATTCCCATAGGTTATGGGTAAATGTAATTCAACAGGTTTGATTAAACAAGTTAAGCATGTGATTAATGTGAAAACTAAGTGGATTTTTATCTCACTTGAGTTTTCTCATTGTGGACAAGCATCAAGTGCATGCATTTAACTTTTTCATAATTAATCATCCTAATTGATTAGTTGTTGATTTATTTGAAGGTATGATCAATGGTTGAGGTTAAAAATCAATGTAATTGATTTCCAACACTCTCACACAAGATTTTTTGGAAAATTAATGTAGACACTCTCTAGTTTCTCTATTTAATGTAGATTTACCTATTCATTATTCTCACCATTTGATTGTTTGTGAAAATTAAGAGTCCGAGAGTAACTATGTGAAGTGTTCTTATGTAATTGCATAATTCAAGCTTGTTATTTCTTTGGTGTCTTTTTCCTAAGGGGAAAACACACAAAAGTGGTTTACAATTTGAATGAGGAAGGAAAACTTGTAAAAAATGACCCCATGGAAAAAAATTTGATTTTGGGGGTTCAAGCGAACTAGTTGGTTTGAACGAGACAAAAAAGGGTTTTCTCAAACCAGGGTTTGAGCAAACCCAATTAATGCATGCATAGAAAAAAAAAACAAAAAGTGAAAACCCCTTTTGGGAAAGGGGTTCACTCAAACCAAGGTTTGAGCAAACCCCCCTTTGCCCTCATTCTCCCGCTTAGGCACTTTGAAAGTCTAGATTTTTATGCTTCAAAGCTCAGGTTGAGGATGAAAATGGAGGATACTTCACAAACCCAATTGTAATTAGGTAGTTCTCAGAAGGAGTTATCCAATGACTATAATTTTAATATGTTTTGGTTTTATTATGTATTTTTTTTTATAGTTTTATTAAACATAGGTTTTTCACCAAAAATAAAACTCTATATTGTACACATGTGGAAAAATATTAGATTATCAAAAAGAAAAATTGAAAAATATGAGTGCACTAGATATTGAAGTCCTTGATCCAACAAAAAAAAATTGAATTTCGATACATACAAAAAAAGTTACGCATTATATAGTCACACTATGTTTGAATTGTAATTGGTTTGACTTAGAAACTTTATTAAAGAAAAAATATTCAAGAAAAAACTATATAACCAAGTGGAAGCACTATATATTGGAGTTACAGATCTAAATTTGAAAGAATTATAAGTTTTTCCTTCATGGAAAAAACGTTATCCGTTATACTGTGAGAGTCACTTTTTAAAAATGTTATTTTGTAAAATAAACTAGTTTTCAATGAAGATGGAAAAAGAAGTGCAATCTGATTCCAAAGTTTTTGAAAAAAACATATTTAGAATCTACAGACAAAATGTGATGAAACTCTAGTTTGCATCATCTTCAAATTCCTCACTGTTTACCTACTATAGGTGCCTGAAAGTGAAGATTTAGTTAAAAATAATAATTCCAGTGTCTAGTTTGGCCAAAAATTGTAAACCACTATTGTGGGATCACCCTAAGGAAATTTAATAAGTTGTTCAGTCAAGAAATGCGTAAGAAAACTATGTATGTCAGCCTATTATGAAGGTATAGGAGACTCAACCCTCTAGATTCTCAGGGTGAACAAGATATGCCTAAAGTCCCTATGACTCTAAAGAAGAAAACAAGAGCAGTCAAAATGTTTGCACGCGGTGTTCTTAAGTGTGCTTATCATCTGAGAAGATAAATTATCTTAGAGGAATTGGTCAAGTGTAAGGAGAATAAAATTGATAGTCTTGAGAGGGAAGCTACAAGAAAGAATAAGTATCATCGGGGTTATATGGGACGTCATCATTCTCCCATTGAAGTCTTAGATGATTCTTTTGATAGTGGAGCTCAAACTGATTCAGGTTACTACCAGTATCTCATGGCCATGACTAATTTGACTAATTTTGAGGATGAGGTTATGATGATTGTACTCCGCTTTCAATAAGAACACCGAGTGGGTGTACTTACTTTGCTATTGATAAGGAAAAGTAGCACCGCATTCCCTTTCTAAGTTGGTGGTTAGTTTTGGGTCCTTTATGCTAGCTCAATTTCTATGATAGATTTGTTGTGATGTGGGTCTCTATTTATTTTTTCCTTCAGTGTTGATGGTAAAATTTCCTAGTTTGGTGTGAACTTGCATGTTTTTGAAGCTATTCAATGGCAACACCTTTTGAAGACTAGTGCATCTTCTCTGACTAACAATTTTTTAGAATTTTCCTTTTCGCCTTCCTCTATCCTGAAAATGATTCCTTGTAACTGATTGGGAATATTTTCACATTTTGGTGAAATTCATTTTGAAATGAAATTGAAATATAGGTGTAATTTAGCCTGATGTTTGTTGCTCCCTTGACTTATAAAAGGGATTTCAAGGATGATTACTAGAGAGGTCAGTGAGTAGTTTTCATTGAAAGAGTTATACACAGAGAAAAAATGGATACTAAACTATCTGGTAATATTTTTTAGGGAAAAAATAAGTAGATAAGCATATGGTTCATTGATAATGACAATGGTAATACTTATAGTTGAATAGTATGAAGTTTCTACATGTTACTCTCCTATGTATAGATTATACAAAATATGAATAATATAATCAATGGCCATCATATTTGTCTCTATTGGTTTCCAATAGATGTACTAATCTATTCTTGCTTATTAATTCAATGAATGAATGTAAACTCTTGAATATAATATTGGGTTTGAAATAAGTCATGTATGAGGATGCTAGTAAGAAGTAATTAGCAGAGATGATAAGTGGGAATCTTGTAACACATTATTTTCAAGGCTTCGAGTATTGTCATGTATATAAAATCATTATCTAGTCATGTGGGTATTTGGTTTGAATCATTTCCAAGAATATGGCACTAGTTTAGCAAAGTAATTATACTTCAATTGTGGTGATGAATTCAATAGTTGATCACAAACTTTTAAATCAATTTATTTTTCAATCTTTTTTTGGGTGTGTATGAAACTTAATGAAATACATTTTCTCTTGTTTGAGTTAGGCATTGTCATGAAGGTTAGCCAAATCTTCAAGGTATTGTATCTATTAAAAATTTAAGGAGAATCATTTGTTTATTTTTTGTTTGTACCTATACACACCAATATCTTTAAACATAGTGTTTAGGATTACCCTCCTATGTTTCATAGAGCTCGAAGTGAAGAGTGAAGACCTAAGAACCTTTACTTATGTGTTCATCAATCCTTACCCTTCCTAATAATTGATTTCTGGAAAGTTCATAGGTATTGGTAAGAATAATTTAGGTTCTTAAAAAATAACCAACACAGACATTGAAGAACATAACCCATAAGTCATTTTCTTAAACCCTAATAGGGACACATTCACCACTAAAGGTGAATGATTCCTCAGTGAGGCCTAAAGCAGTGAATATTTGGAATTTGGAATTGTAGACTGAGAGAAACATAACCCATAAGCTAGTTTTAGAAACCCTAATAAGGACCCATTCGCCACTAACCTTAATTGGTCCCAAAACAACACTTTTTTTAGCAAGGTACACATTATTTCAGCCTCTTAAAACCTCCCTTATTTTTCTTATAACATTTAGGTTTAATTTTGTACCCTAGTTGCATCATATCTTGCACATAATTGCATTATTTATAGGAAAGATATGTGGTTCATCATTTTGGTGAACTCAACCTAGGATTGAATATTATGATTTTTTGATCTTTGAGTCATTTTCTCATCCTAAGTTAGATCTTGCATTCATTTGTATTTCATTTGCATTGAATTATATCTCATTTAGGGTTTCATACTTGGCATTCAAACTTTCATCTCAGTTAAGGTTTAGAATTGCATTGTTTTGCACTCTCTAAATCCAAAAAATGCAAAAATATATTAGTCATTTTGCATACCATTTAGATTTCAAAATTTTTGCATTTGAAAATAAAAACAAAATTGCATTTCAAATTAGATCTTTGCATTCATCATTTTATTACATTTTCACATTGAATTTAAAGAAAATTTGAAGTTGAAAGTTACTGTGTCAGACCTGAACTTGAAAGAAATTACATAAAACTTAAAAATCATTCAAAAACAATTAAAAAACCCTAATCAAGGACCCATTCACCTTTACTAGTGAATTTGAGTCCCTGATTAGGCTTGACCTGAAATTTTTGGGATCTTAAAAGCAATGAAAAACACTTAGAAATCAATTGAAACATTTCAAAAATATTTATCCAAGACCCATTCACCCTTACTAGAGAATGAATCCCAAATTAGCACCAGGTCTGAAATTTCTAGAAATTGAAATCTCAGTTTTAGGCTTATGTTTGCTCTTGTTGCATTTATGTTTCAGTTTTATGACTTACCATTTCATCAAATTCATTGCATATAGCTTAATTCGCTTTATCTAATTCATTGTAAAAATTAAAAATTTCATTCATACAACATTTCATTTTCAGTTTATTGCATTGTGCAATCAACAAATTACCTTGTTTAAATCTGAAAATTTGATAATGGATAAGTGTTTAAGCAATGTGTGGAAGTCATTTGTTCTCTATGGTTGATGTTTCAAGTTGTGTTTTTGGAAATGAACCTAGTGCAATTGAACCTACTCATGCTCACACAACTCCTAATGCATTTCCTCCTTGTGATGTTGACATCAATGGAGAAGATGATGCTAGCATGAATGAATTCATTAATGATTTCCTTAACAACCTTGAGAATAATGCATCCTTTTATCCTTCCATGAAACAACCAACATAACTTGAGATGTTTGGTCTTTTACATCCTAAAATTGAGTCACAAGCTAAGCCTAAGTTCCCTACAATAGGTGAACCTAGTTCCTCTAGTCAATAAAACATTCAATCGTTCTATGATAACAAGGTAACCAATACTCCTATCAATCTAGAAGTGATGTATATGGAAAGTGATTCATAATTTTAAGTAAACAAGGATGTGATACAACAATTGAAATTGAAATTGATCAACTCCTAGAAAAAATACCAACTAAAGATACCAAAGGGTTAGGATATCAAGACCCTCCTCTTGACATAAGTGTCCTCCTTCTTAAAGAACAACCAATTCCTTATAATGATGATAAAGAAGGTAAGGTTATTTCGGGTCCTCCTGCTCTATATCCACCTACAAAATTTGGTGAATCTAGCAAGCAACGAAGGCCTTACAAACAAAATAAATTATAATTCCCTTGTCCACAATCTCGAACTGAAAGAACCTAACACATACTTCTAAGCCAAGTACTTATTATATTACCACATATAAGAGAAAATCAAAAACCAAATTCTAAGAATACAAATACATCATATTGTTGACGATATCATAGAGTTATTAGAAATAGTACTGATAATTATTGTGCTTTAAAATGAATATTTCAAAAGTTTGATATTATAAAGATAGTCCCTTAAAGCATGAATTCTGCTCCTTTCCATGTAATAGTTGTAGGATATTAAATATTCTCACTATTACATGTTATACACTTATTAAAAATCTTTTTTCTTTATTGGAAGGAGCTCATTCTCATCACCATCTTGGCTCATCCTTGTCGTGTACTTGGTGGGGGAATGGGTTAGTTAGCCTTGTCCTAGTTTTGGTACACATGTTGCTATCCCTTTGGCTAGTTGTTCTCCTTCTGTTTATGCAGAATGAGATTGGGATTCACATGACCTGGTCGAGGTTGACTCGCATGTGCCTTACTAGTATTTTTATTTTTCATGTTTATTTATGTGATTGCATGTACATAATGTGAACCCTTGTGATGTTTCATTTGATGTATCTCTCTTTTTGTGCATTATTTTATATGTACCTACATTCTTCTCTATTTCATAAGCATTTTTCATTTGTCTTATGTTTTCCTTTTAGAGATGACACAAGGAATTGATACATTTATGGATATTCCATGTTGACCCAAAATCTTTCCTTTATATTTTTTATTTGTCTTGTGTTTTTCTTTTGGGGATGACACAAGGCTCAACATCAAGACATTTAAGTCTCTTCCATGTTGACCCAAAATGATTTTTTTTTCACTCTCTTTGTGTCATTCTTCAAGTTTTATAAGTATTTGGGGAATGATGATAGTTTTGAGCTCTAAAAACAACATTGCAGCGAAGATATATTAACCCCGAATCCATAGATAATCCCTTATGTATTTTTGGGGGAAGCTTATTCCTTCCTATTTCATGGCATAGCTTTGTTTTAGAAAGATATGACTTGGGATAGGGTTTTCCAAGGAAAGCTCTCATGTGGGTGATCCCACAATACTGGTTTACATTGTTTGGGAAAAATAGACACTGAACTAATTTTTTCTAACTAAATCTTCACTTCCAGGCACTTATAATGGCCAAACTGCGAGGAATTTGAAGATCATGCAAACTAGTGATTTGTGACATTCTGTTTGTAGATTCTAAATATATTTTTTTTCAAAATTTTTGGAATTGGATTGCACTTATTTTTCCATCATATTTGAGCACTAGTTTTTATCAATAAACATCATTTTTAAGGAGTGATGCTCACCGTATACAACATAAATTTTGTTCTATGAAGGATAAAATTTAGATTTTTTCAATTTTAGATTTGTAACTACAATATCTAACCAATTCATTTGGTTTCATAGTGTTTTATTGAATACTTTTTCCTTAATCAAGTTTTGAAGTTAAACCAGTTGCAATTCAGACATAGGAATACCATATACAACATAAATTTTTTTGTATGTATCAATTTTTTTTTTTTACTGGATCAAGGACATCAATACCTAGCCTTAACATATTTTTTAGAATTTTATTTTGATAATCTGTGATTTTTCCACATGTGTAGAACATAGAGCTTAATTTTTGGTGAAAAACCTATGTTTAATCAAACTAAAAAAACAAATACATAATTAAACCAAAACATATTAAAATTATATTTGATGAATAACTCATTCCAAGGAATACCATCATCCATTTGGATCGGTGAAGTCTCCTCCATTTTCATCCTCAACTTGAGCTTCGAAGGGAAAAATTGTGCAAAAATTTGTTGACAGAAGGGGAGAAGGGGGAAATAGAGGGGTTCAAATGAACCCAGGTTCAATTGAACCCCCTCTTGTAAATTTCATTTGTCATAAAAAAATGAAAAAAAATGAGTCCCATCATTTAATATGGTTCACTCGAAACAAGGTCCATTCGAACACCCCATTTTGTGTGAGCCCCTAAAAAGTAAAAAAAAATTCATAGGAGAATTTTGGTAATTTTCCTTCCTCACTGGAATTCTAAATGAATTTTGTGGTTTTACCCATTCTTAGGGAAAAAATTCAGCTTCTTTAAAGCAATTGCTCACAGTAATGGTGACATTAGTAACCGCTTTAAAGTGGGTTCATACATCGATGACATCTTTCGGCATATTCATGGTAGGATTTTCTTTTTTCTTGTGACATTTCATTTTCTTGGTGGTGTAATTTGGTTTGATGTCCTCCAATAATGTGATATTTCTAAGCATACGATCTCCCTTGGTGGCATGATCTAGAGTGAGAGGCATCCCATAAGTGGCAATTTGGTACTCTTTGAATTTTCCTCTCTTGGAGACATTAGCTACAATGTTCCCTAAGAAGAATACCTTACATGAATAAAGCAAAATCCCCACTAACAAAAACTTATAGACATAACATTCAAAAACATTCAAAAGCATACAAAAGACATTACATTATGGTTCCCTATCAAAGTTTTTAGGAGGATAACTTTAGTATAGTTGGTCACCTTGTTGGGATAACTCACCTAGTGGATGGACTAAGGTTCCACTACCCCAGAGTGAGCATGCATGTTGGGATAACTCACCTACTGGAAAGAATGAGGTTCCACTACCTCAGAGTTAGCAACACATGTTACAGAAAAACAACCTCATTCTGCATGGTGTTGGAATGATTGTGCTTGATCCTTTGTCTTTCTTCACCTTTGATAGGGTATGATTATGTACCTTTATTATTGTTGCATACTTAAGTGTCTTGAATGTTTAATTTAGTGTGAGTTTTTCATGGGGGAAAACTCTAACTAAAGTGGGGTCAAAATGCATTAACAAAAAAATTATCCCAATTTCCTACATTTGGGAATAATTAATTAACCTAATAATACTTCATTTAGTGTTGTAATGTGCTGTACACATTCACATTGAATCTAGGGCCCTTTTTAATAAAATGTACTTAATTGTAGCTTATTTAGGGTGTTGTAAAGTGTTGTATTACACTTTCACACTTATCTAGGGTTTCATTAATTAATTGTGGCTAATTAGAGATTAATTTTCCCTTTAATTCAAATTTAAGTCTTATTAATTATATTTTCTGAAGGAACTCTCCCAACACCCAATAATGATATTGCATGAAATTTAATTGGAAAATTTGAGGTCCTAGAAAATGGTGCTAGGACCCATTCACCATTAGTGGTGAATGGGTCCTATCCACATTAGAAACCCCTTTCTTGGCATTTTTGAAATGGGTTTTTGATGTTATTTCATCCCCCGAAGGATTGTCCTAGAAAGCTGTGCTAGGACCCATTCGCCTTTAGTGGAAAATGGATCCTCCTCACATAGGACACCCCTTTTTTAATTGATTTATGGAGGGATTTGAATGAATTTCAATCCTAGATCTGATGTCGACCTAAATTATTTGAATTTCAGGGTTAACCCTTAGATTTAGTATAAATATATGATTAATTCTCATAGTTTCATCCTATAAGAGCTAGGCAATCTAATATTTTCAAAAGAGCATTCTAATATTTCACAAGAGAATTATAGAGAATTTTCATAGAGCATTTCAAAGGCATTCAAGGTTATATTATTGAAGTTTATTGTAGAAATCAAGTTATCCATCATCATGTAAAAGTCTTGCATGTTGGTGAGCTAGTGTGTTGATGTGGCATTGGTGATCCATTATCAAAGTTGTATTGTCAAGCTTATGATCAAGATCTGCATTCACAAGGCCACTCCATGCTAATATTTAGATTTTCATTCCAAGGTTTCAATTAAGGATTAGTGAGTTGTTGCATTACATTGTTCATTCATCACTCCATGCATTTTCATTATTTCATTTCAAGATTTAATAATCAAAATGGGACTTAACCAAGGAACACCCCTATCCCTTAACCAACAACATTTTTCTCCTCTTGCCCCTAGTGCCCCTGCGTCTGGAAGATTTAGGAAAGCCCTGAATGATTCCCCTAATCAGGATGAAATTAATTCTGCCCTGAATAAGCTTAAGTCTGAGGATATTGTGAGTGTGGCAAAAAAAAGTATGGATCTAGCCTTTTCACTGTTCTCAAGTGGACCCAGAGGGAAGTCTGTGAGTTGGAAGGCCATAATAGAGATCTGAGCAACAGAGTCATGGATTTGGAGCAGAAGATTTGCTGGAATCAGAATGAGAATGAGGGACAGGAAACCCCCCTACTGCGGAAAAGATAGCATTTGCAGGAGGAAAGATTGACAAGGCTCGAGTGTGATATGTCCAAGATAGGCCAAAATTTCAGGGCCACTGTGGCAAATAATCTCAAAATTGCCAGGCATAACACTATTATCATCAATGCTATGGTGGAAAAGCTCAAAAAAAATCAAAAGGATCATTGGTCATGGATTTGGATGCGGGCAGAGGTTGCAACAGATTTGCTATTGAAGGGATTTCAACTCACACCCAGGCTAATATGAAGAGGAAGACCTTGATTTCTTCACATACGGCTCAAATCCTCAAGTAGGGGTTACAAGATATGAAGGATGTTTAAAAGGAGGCCGAGGAGTTGTTGAACACCTTGGAGCAGTGCTATGGTGTTTGTTTCTAGTTTTTTTGGCGGTCCTTTTTTTGGACCATGTTGTCTCTTTGTGCTGTCATTTCCTTTTTGGGACAGCTGTCTATTTGTTTGGACTTATTTTGCTCTATCTTTTGTTGTTTAAACTTGGTGGTTTCAGGTCCCTGTAAAACCTATTTTTTCCTTTTCAAAAACATTTTTCTCCTCTTGAATGTGTGATTGTAGGTTTTAGGTGGAAGAGAATGATTTGGAGAAAAAATTTCAAAGTTGTAAAGTTTCAAAAGTTTTCATCTACATTGCAATCTTGATCAAGAAAAGTCTTATATGAGATTTGTTTAAGACTTTTGGGAGCTTAAAACCTAGGACTTGGGAGTGTAGACATTGAATCTAAAAGAACCTAGAAGTCAGTTTCTAAAACCCTAATAGGGTCCCATTCACCACTAAAGGCGAATGTGTGCTCAGCGAGGCCTAAAGTAGTGAACATTTGGAATATAGAGTTGCGGATTGAGATGAACATAACCCATAAGTTAGTTTTTAGAAACCCTAACAAGGACCCATTTGCCACTAACCTCAGTTGGTCCCAAAACAACACTTTTTTAGCAAGGTGCACATTATTTCAGTCTCTTAAAATATGCCTTATTTTTTTTATAACATTTAGGTTTATTTTTTGCACCCTAGTTGCATCAAATATTGCATATAATTTCTTGTTTTATAGGAAAGATTGGTGGTTCATCATTTTGATCAATTCATTTTGATGCAAACCCACCTATTTTTCATATAAACATTTTGGTTAATTCGACTTAGGATTGAATATTGTAATTTTCTGATCTTGGAGTCCTCTCATCCTAGGTTAGATCTTGCATTCATTTGTGTTTCATTTGCATTGAATTATATCTCATTTAGGGTTTCTTACTTAGCATTCAAACTTGCATCTCATTTAGGGTTTAGAATTGCATTGTTTTGCATTATATAAATCTAAAAAATACAAAAATTAATTAGTCATTTTGCATACCATTTATATTTCATAAATTTTACATTTGAAAATAAAAGCAAAATTTCATTTCAAATTAGGTCTTTTCATTCATCATTTTATTAAATTTTCACATTGCATTTCCAAAAAATTTGAAACTAAAAGTTACTGTGTCAGACCTGAACCTAAAAGACATTGCATAAAACTTTAAAATCATTCAAAAACATTTAAAAAATCCTAATCAAGGACCCATTCACCTTTACTATTTCATCAAATTCATTGCATATAGCTTAATTTTCTTTATCTAATGCATTGTAAAAAATCAAAATTGCATTCATACAACATTTCATTTTCAATTGATTGCATTGTGCAATCAACAAATTACCTTGTTTAAATCTGAAAATTTGATAATGGATAAGTGTTTAAGCAATGTGTGGAAGTAATTTGTTCTCTTTGGTTGATGTTTCAAGTTGTATTTTTGGAAATTACCCTAATGTAATTGAACCTACTCATGCTCACAAAAATCCTAATGAATTTCCTCCTTGTGATGTTGACATCATTAGAGAAGATGATGCTAGCATGAATGAATTCATAAATGATTTCCTTAACAACCTTGAGAATAATGCATTATTTTATCCTTCCAGGAAACAACCAACACAACTTGAGATGTTTGGTCTTTTACATCCTAAAAGTGAGTCACAAGCTAAGCCTAAGTTCCATACAATAGGTGAAACTAGTTCCTCTAGTCAACAAAACATTGAACCATTCTATGATAACAAGGTAACCAATACTCCTATCAATCTAGAAGTGACATATGGAAAAGGATTCAAAATTTTAAGTAAACAAGGGTATGATACAACACGCAAACATGAAATTCATCAACTCCATGGAAAATACCAAGTGAACATACCAAAGGGTTAGGATATTAAGATCCTCCTCCCGACACAAGTGTCCTCCTTCCTAAAGAACAACCAATGCCTCGTAATGATGATAGAGAAGATAAGGTCATTTCGGGCCCTCCTGCTCTATATCCATGTAGAGAGGTTGGTGAATCTAGCAAGTAATGAAGGCCTTACAAACTAAAGAAATTAGAATTCCTTTGTCTGACATCTCAAACTGAAAGAACTTAACACATACTTCTAATACAAGGACTTATTACATTACCACCTATAAGAGAAAATAAAACACCAAATCCTAAGAATGCAAATACATCATATTTTCGATATCATAGAGTCATTGGAAATAGTACTGATAATTATCGTGCTTTAAAATTAATATTTCAAAAGTTTTATATTATAAATATAGTCCCTTAAAGCATGCATTATGCTCCTTGCCACATGTAATAGTTGTAGGATCTTAAACATTATCTATATTACATGTTATACACTTATTGCAAATCATTTTTCTTTGTTGCAAGAAGCTCATTCTCATCACCATCTTAGCTCATCCTTGTTGTTTACTTAGTGGGGAATGGGATAGTTAGTCTTGTCCTAGTTTTGGTACACATTTCTATCCCATTATCTAGTTGTTTTCCTTTTGTTTATGTAGACTGAGATTGGGATGTGCATGACTAGTCTAGGCTGACTTGTATGTGCCTTACTAGTCTTTATCTTTTTCATGTTGACCCTAAATATTTCCTTTATCTTTTTCATTTTTTCTTGTGTTTTTCTTTTGGGGATGATGCAAGGATTGACATCGAGACATTTAAGTCTCTTCCATGTTGACCCGAAAGGATTTTTCTTTTTTTTTGCTCCCTTTGTGTCATTCTTCAAGTTCTATAAGTATTTCAGGAATGATGATAGGTTCGAGCTCTAAAAATAACATTGTAGCAAAGACATATTGATCCTGAATCCATAGACCCCTTATGTATTTTGTGGGGCAACTCCTTCCTTCCTATTTCATGGTGTAGCTTTATTTCAAAAACATATAACTTGGCATAGGATTTTTGGAAGAAATCTCTCATGTCTTAGGAGAAAAAATTGGCTTCTTTAAAGAAATTGCTCATAGTAATGGTGACATTAGCATTCGCTTTAAAGTGGGAGTGTACATCAATGACATCTTTCAACATATTTCATGGCATGATTTTCTTTTTTCTTGTGACATTTCCTCTTCTTGGTGGTGTCATTGGGTTTGATGTCCTAGAAGAATGCAATATTTCTAAGCATATGATCTCCCTTGGTGGTACGACCCAGAGCAAGAGGCATCCCATAAGTGGTGATCTGATACTCTTTGACTTTTCCTCTCTTGGAGACATTAGGTACGTTGTTCCCTAAGAAGAAGACCTTACATGGACAAAGAAAAATCCCCTTTAACAAAAACTTATAGACATAACATTTAGAAACATTAAAAGGAATACAAAAAGGAAACATCAAGTGGTGCCTTATCAAAGTTTTCAGGAGCATAACTTCAGTATGGTTGACCACCTCATTGGGATAACTCATCTAGTGGATGGACTAAGGTTCCACTACCTAAGAGTGAGCACACATATTGGGATAACTCACCTAGTGGACAAAATGAGGTTTCACTACCTTAGAGTGAGCAACACATGTTATGGACAAGCAACCTCATTCCACATGGTGTTGGAACAATTGTGCTTAATCCTTTGTTTTTCTTTTTTTTCTTGGCCTTTGATAGGGTATAACTATGTACCTTTGTTATTGTTGCATACTTAAGTGTCTTGAGTGTTTAATTTAGCGTGATTTTTTCATGGGGGAAAACTCTCACTAAAGTGGGGTCAAAATGTATTAACAAAAAAAGTATCCCATTTTCCTATGTTTGGGAATAATTAATTAACCTAATTATACCTTGATTTAGTGTTGTAATATTTGGTACACATTCACATTGAATCTAGGGCCCTTTTTAATAAAATGTACTTAATCATACCTTATTTAGGGTAGTGTAAAGTGTTGTATTACACTTTCACACTTATCTAGAGTTTTATTAATTAATTGTGGCTAATTAGAGCTTAATTGGCCCTTTATTTCAAATTTAAGTCTTATTTATTATATTTTCTGTAGAGATCTATCTTGAAATCAGATAATGATATTGTATGACATTTAATTTGGCAAATTTGAGGTCCTAGAAAATAGTTCTATGACCCATTCACCTTTAGTTGTGAATGGGTCCTCTCAACATAGGAAACCCCTTTCTTGGAATTTTAATAATGGGTTTTTGATGTTATTTCATCCCCCTTGAAGCATGGTCCTAGAAATTTATGCTAAGACCAATTCGCCTTTAGTGGCAAGTGGGTCCTCCTCACATAGGACACCCCTTTTTTAATTAATTTGTGGTGGAATTTTAATGATTTTCAATCCTAGATCTAATGTTGGCCTGGATTATTTCAATTTCAAGGTTAATCCTTAAATTTATTATGAATATAATGTTAATTCACATAGTTTCATCCTAGAAGAGCTAAGCAATCTAATATTTTCAAAAGAGCATTATAATATTTCACAAGAGAATTATAAAGTATTTTCAAAATAATTTCAAAGGAATTCAAGGGAAAATTATTGAAGTCTATTGTAGCAATCAAGTTATCCATCATCATGTCAAAGTCTTTCATGTTGGTGGGCTAGTGTGTTGATGTAGCACTAGTGATCCATTATCAAAGTTGCATATTCAAGCTTATGATCAAGATCTACATTCACAAGGCCACTCCATGCTAATATTCAAATTTGGATTCCAAGGTTTCAATTGTGGATTGGTGAGTTGGTACATTACATTGTTCATTCATCATTTCTTCATGTATTTTCATTGTTTCATTTCAAGATTTAATTATCAAAATGGGGTTTGACCAACAAAAATCCCTATCCCCTAACCAACAACATTTTTCTCCTCTTGAATGTGTGATTCTAAGTTTTAGGTTGAAGAACAATATTTGGAGAGAATTTGTCAAAGTTGTAAAGTTGTAAAAGTTGTGTTCTACATTGCAAGATCATGAAAATTATTCTACAAGATTTGCTTCAGACTTTTGGGAGTTGAAAACCTAGGATTTGGGAGTGTAGACATTGAAGAATAGAACCTAAAAGTCAATTTTTGAAACCCTAATAGGGACACATTTGTCACTAAAGGTGAATGAGTCCTTAGTGAGGCTTGAAGCAGTGAACATCTAGAATCTAGAGTTGTAGTATGAGAGGAACAAAACCCAAAAGTCATCTTTTAGAAACCCTAACAGGGACCCATTCACCACTAAAGGTGAACGAGTCCTTAGTGGGCTCCAAAACAACAATTTTTTAGCAAGGTAAACATTGTTTCAGCCTCTTAAAACCTCCCTTATTGTTGTTATAAAAGTTAGGTTTAATTTCTACACCCTAGTTGCATAATATTGCACACATAATTCAATGAGACACACACCTAATGAAAATTCGGTTCATCATTGATACCTTGTTGATGGTGAACCTCTTTTTCTATGTTTCTGTGATGATGCATGTGCATTTCCAAACTACATGACTTGCAAAATTCCATCTATATGCTATTGTCTGCTCTATCAACTTCTCACACCCATGTTTATTTATCTCAAATTTATAGCAAAAAAATTATCACAATTTTGGAAGTTACAAAATTGATTTTCAATGGAAATTAACAGAAAAAAAATTATTAATTAAGGGGAATATGTAGTTGTCAAAGTGACCAAATTATGAACATTGGAGCATGATCAAGCTCCATCAACCAACAAAAAAAAAAACTCATCACATATAAGTCTAACAATATATTGTTTTATAATCATTTTCATTCATTCCCTATCTCATGCCTCCAATATATAGACTTAAGGTGCTATAACAAAATATAGTAAAAATGTACCATGTGCACAAACAAGGTTCCAAAAACCCATGTCAAGATTTCTCATGACCATCACACCTATGAAGCCATTTGAAAGTGAAACTAATTACATTTATTTTTTAATTCCACCGTTCATGTTGTCATAGGGAACTCACAAGCACTCACATATTAAGTACTAATTATTTGTTGCATCCACTAACAATGGAAGACATTCTTACATGTCCACTATGTAATTCTAAGACTAGTAATAAGCATAAAAAGAAAATAATTTTATCATCCAAGAAGACATCAAATAAACACAATCAACTCGTCCTTCATCTTAAGATAATATCCTCCTCATATATATGTATATCCAAGTTTATAACAACAAAAAATCATAGATGAAAATAGGAATAGCCAAACAAGAGATACAAATCATTACACAAGATATATACATGGTGAAATACTTATAGGAGAAATCTTGCCACCTAAAGAGATCCAAACATTTTATTAGTCCTTTGAAAGAGTTACATGAATACAAATTCTCCCTCTAAGTTTTGTAGTATTTTGTTGATTTTACAAACTATAATACAACTTGTGTTTCCTTCCAATTCAACCTTTAATATATAACCAAAATTATTAAAATAAACCACTAATGGTTTCCAATATAGTGGAATCAAAACTATGAGCCAACTAATTTACATAGAAAATATATCTCATGACATGTGTCTATGATTTGCAAAGTTCTTTCTCAAAGCTTTAAGACTTCACTCATGAAATTAAATATCCAAAATCACTAGAGGACAAAAATAATTGAATAGAAGATAAAATAACAACTCATTATATGTAGAAACCCTAACCACTTGTTACACATATTCAAAGATGATTTAAAATACTCTTCTTAAATGTTGATGTGAACAAGGCATTTTACCTAACTAGTTCACTTATTAGTCCCTAGTCACACATGTTCACATGTTAAGCTTACTTACAACTTTAGGAATATTTATAGAAGTCTCTTGTACACATGTGATCTTATCTTTTGTTGTACCATGAATAGGATTAAGACATTTTTCATAATATTGTATTATCCTATCTTTAAACCTTTCCTATATAAGCAAGAACTCATATCTACATTATGTAGTAGTATCATTGATCCATGATTAATTATTGTACAGTTATTCTCATCCACAATCAATCTATCATATTTTTCCACTCTCATGTGGAAGGATATCTTTGGTTTTGCATACAATCCTAAGAGACTGAGTCCTTATGTGCCTTTTATATTATAATATTACTTATGCTTCTTATGCTACTATAAATAATGAGATTATATTACAATTCATGATGTTTTACAAGGTGTTACTATTGGCTAAATTAAGCTTCTTCACTCAATGCCACCTTACAAATAGTATTCCACATGTCCAAGTGAAAGAATCTATGATTGAGATCCCACAAGCCCTGGATGATATTCTGAAGAGAAACTTGTCACACACAACTAAGAAATTACATAGTAAATAATGTGAAACAATAATAATTATTGATTATTGAATGATTACAATGAAGGATTGAATATCCTTATGTAGACTCAGGCGAACTCAACATGAGACCCTGAATGATGGAGTTCTGACTAAAACAAGAGTAAGATAACATGATGCATGAATCGGTTAACTGACTTTATCTTGTGTGCAACACAAAGAGTAAAGAACATGACTAATTGAAAAGCATAATTAATACAACAACACTTGCAATCAAAACTAGGTGATCTTTTTCTAAGTTTGCATTAAGCACTGGAGTAAATTAATGATGATTAATTTTCTCCAACACCCCCCTGAATGACAACTGAGGAGAAGCAAAAAAATGATGAAGGAAAAGAATGCAATGATCCCCCTAATAGGAGAGAGAAAAAGAAGATATGAATCCCCCCATAATGAAAGAGCTTCCATGTCAATGATGAACACCTAAAGACAAAATATGATCCACTTCCTATAAACAACATTTCTCTGCTTAGGAAGAAAATGATCCATTGGTGATTGGAGAAACCAAACCAAAAGAATGGGTGATTTTAGAATCCAAATCAAGATGATGTGTGGCTCTGAAAATTGCTCACATGTTCACATGTCAGAAAGTGATGATGTAGATCCAAGATTCTGTGAAGATTGATAGAGAATAAGTTGCAAAGGTGATGAAGATGGTGGGATAATAGCAGTGATGTGGTTGTCAACAAAGAGGCAAGGAGAAAATTCAGGTGAAAAAACTCCTAACATTTTATTCAAACAAAAGAAGAAAGTTGCAACTAATGAAGAACTACAAAAATGCCCTCCGTTAGGGATGATGCCATGGTTTATCCAATGCTTAATATTGTCCCTCTAGAAAGAAACTCTGGAAGCACATGAGGATGCGACTTTGGAAGCTCATGTAGTCAAGAACTTAGAACAAAGGAACATTTTTGTGTGCCAATTGGAGGAATAGTGTGGAGCTTGACAGTTAATTAGAAACTTTTAATATTTTAAGTTTATTTGTTCATAAGTAAAATGAAAGAAACCTATACTAGATGCTTTAAGTAGAAACTTGCATATGAAACTTGATATAAGTTTTATTTTTACAAAGCTCCAAATTTTTCCATATCTTTATCATGTGGTGCTCGCAAAACATTTAAATTTTTAAAGAATCAATAAGGAAGAAAGCAAGGATCATGCAAGAAAAAATAGGGAAAGAAACATGCATGCATCTAAAAACTAAGGTTTACATCTACCTCTATTGTGGTGAAAATCTTCACCGAAATCTGCTAAACTCAGCTCTAAATCGGTTCTCAAAAAATTGTAGCCTACTCCAACAAAGTGAATCGGCCTCACAAGTGAAGCACACCCTCCAATATCCTATGCCACTTTCCAGATCAACGCCTTAAAGATCAAAATGCAAGTCTCAATCTGCAACAGCTTGCATAGCAAATTGCGTACTCCTTTTTACCATATCACTGCTGCAAAAATGTGGCCACATGAGGGGTTTCTCGCAACTCAAATCAATGCGCCACTCAAGACTCTGGCCTCCAAACGAAAGGAGGAGCTTGAAATAGATAAGGGCGGCGTGTTGATGCTGTGATATGTGACCTCACGGGCCTATGTAAATTGCTTTGACGGGTGATAGTTGGCCAATCCACACCCTATGCAAACATGAAAAAAATCACCTCTAAAAAGCACTACAGCGTCTGAATGGATGCCGCAATGGAGCTTCACGACCTCTGGTGCCCTAACAGATTTGGGATTTGCAGATTTTACGATTATGGACACCTACATATTTGGTGATTTGGACATGCTAATTGACTTCCAATAGTGTTGCTGATGTAAAAATTTCTTCAAAAAAAGCGAATAAGGATCTTCAGATCTGGAACTTTGATAACATGAAAGAATCTGTGATTGAGATCCCACAATCCCTGGATGATATTCTGAAGAGAAACTTGTCACACACGACTAAGAAATTACACAACAAATAATGTGAAACAATAATGATTATTGATTATTGAATGGTTATAATAAAGGATTGAATATCCTTACGTAGACTTAGGCGAACTCAACATGAGACTTTGAATGATGGATTTCTGACTGAGTCAAGAGTGAGATAACATAATCCATGAATCGGTTAAGTGACTTTATCTTGTGTGCAACACAACGAGTAAACCACATGACTAATTGAAATGCATAATTAATACAAGGACACTCGCAATCAGAATTAGATGATCTTTTCCTAAGTTTGCATTAACCACTGGAGTAAATTAATGATGATTAATTTTTTCCAACACTAAGAAATAATATTTAATTACAAAATTATTTCTCCTCATGTAAGACAATGAAGTTTCCCTTCCATAATTCTTTAAGACAAATAAAATAATAATTGAATATTAAAATATTAAATGTCATCATTTTTATAGAGTGTTAACAATGAAGTGACATCATAGTGGCAATGTAAGTATAGGGAATGAGATCTAAGGAAAATTGTGAATAAGGTAGATATATAACTATTTAAAGAAACAATCTATTGAAGAATTTCAATGAATACATAAGGCAAGTAAATAGAGTGCTAAAATTTGAGTCAATCTATAAGTATTTTATGACTTGATTTGAGTATTGAAAGAATAGATGTAAGTCCTACCTTCTTGGGATTACTAATATGAAAGAAAGATATATAGGAAATAAAATATAAGTGTTAAAGAGTTGATGATAATAGATGCAGCTAATAAATTTGATGGATTACATAGAGATGAATAAAAATAGTAGTTTCTGATGTGAGGAAGAATGAATTAGAAAGGATTGATATTTTTGAATCAAAATGTGGAAACATTGATCCTATCTTATATAATCAAATTGTTGGTAGTCTAGTGTACTTGACTCATATAATCAAATTGTTAAATTGTTGGTAGTCTAGTGTACTTGACTCACACTTGATAGATATTTCTTTTATAGTAAGTATAGTTTCAAGTTTTCTTGAGTTAACTTACGGTTCCATATCAGATGGTAGCAAAAACAATGTTGATATACATAATGGACTTTGACTATGGATGTTTATTATTCTTCCCTTGCAGACTTAACACTTATAAGATATTCTAATTCAGTAATTTGAATATTAGAAATAATAGAAATCTCTATTTATATAGTTTTTCAAAACTTGTCCAAGGGAACAAGCTCAGTCTAATCAAGAATTTGACATCTATCAAGAAATCAGAATTGGTCAAATCACGAAGATGACATGATTCTATCTTTGGTCAAATCAAAAAGATAACATGATTCTATCTCTGATATCAATTTAACATTATGCTCGAAACCAACTTATTCTAAAGAAGCTTCAAATCAACCAATTGATATTCTCATGAAAATGCTTGGCCGAGAGAAGTTTCAGCAATTCAGGAGAGTGTTTGTTCCAACAATAACCCTCATAAGAGTTTCAGTAATTCAAAAGTCTATTTTCTCTAGTCATAACCCCTTCAGATTAAGGGGCAATGTAAAAATCCTACACTACTTATAAATGTTTGAAATCACAGCCATACAATCTTTAGATTGATATGCAATGATCGAGGTGAGATTAGCTACAATATCGTTTGCTATTATCTACCAACGTCAAGGAGGCTGTAGCTATATTCAGCGGAGCCCAAAGGCTCGTTTATTTCTTCAGTCGAATATTCGGATATAATTATATCCATGGCTTCTTTAATCTTTATTACTATGTCAGTTATGGTCGGCCTCTTAGATGCTTCAGTCCGAATGCATTTAAGCGACAGAGTAAATATAGGATAGAGAGATTTCATGTCGATATCAGACATACACAGTTTTTGGTCTATGATGCCTGTCAGTGGACCGTCATAATCTTCGTTCCCCTCGACATGAAGCATTACCTGACAAAAGAAATAAAATGCATATATGTTATAGTTTTATCACAGTTCTAGCTAGATTTAAAACGCTACAATCGTAGATGTTGAGGGTGATCTAAATAAAATCTAACCCATTTCAAAAGGCTTAGCTTTTCTTCGCATAGCTCTGGATCAACTGCTTTCCTCCCGCATATCATCTCCAACAAGACCACTCCAAAACTATATATATCGCTTCTCTCAGTTAACTTATTCGTATGAAAATACCTTTCATTAACAAAGCAAGTGTGAGTATTAGAAAAGTACAGCAACTGAAGCTTATGCAATAACTGGAACGAAAGTTTTGAGATTAAAAAGGTCTCGGAGGGACTAAGGATATAAGTTATTTTACTCTGGATCTAAGTATCCCACTGTTCCTTTTATGGTTGTCGTTATATGACTTGAGATTATTCCATCACCAATGATTTTTGAGAGACCAAAATCTGCTAATTTTGCCCGCAGATTGCTGTCGAGAAGGATGTTTGAGCTCTTCACATCTCTATGAATGATTTTTGGTGTGCAGCTTACATGCAGGTATTCCAGTCCTTGAAACACATTGGACGTTAAAGAGAAATTAATAATCAAGACATTAGTTAATTGATTTTGTTCTACTGGAAGAAATAACAAGGGGCGGTAAATTATATTACCTTGGGCCGCGTCTAGAGCTACTCCAAGTCTAGTTTTCCAATCAAGTTTAGAAGTGTCTGATAGAGATCCTGGAGGAAGACATAGTCATGAGTCAGTGTGTCTCAAACTAATGTGACTGTTTTCGTTAATGAAGAATTATCCTACCGTAGAGGTGGTCCTTAAGTGATCCTCCGCTCAAATGTTCATATACAAGCATTAGTTCCTTTGAGTCGTTGCAGTAGCCAAGCAAAGAGACCAAATTCCTGTGATTTATTCGAGAGAGGAGATTGATCTGATCACAAACATAAAATTTGGACTTCAAATTTTGAATGCCTTAAACAAATAGTAATTAACGAAGCCGTTGTTTACGTGGAGTCAAGTTTTCTACATAAGCAATGTGTTGGCTCAAACACATCAGTTTTAATCCAGAAATCTCACTTAAATTTGGATCTTTCATCTTCAATCCTAAGTTAGAAAAGCCGTGTTTAGATCTTTTAACATTACCTCGTTCAAGAACTCTGCCAGTCCTTGTTTTGACGAGGAGGAGAGCACCTTTACAGCCACATCTTTTCCGTTTTGTAACTTGCCAAAGTAAACACTTCCGAAACCGCCTTGCCCTATCTTTTGGCTGAAATTGAGTGTGGCTGTCTTCATCTCCAGCAGACTGAATGAACGGCAACTCGAGGGGTTTTGTTCCATGACCGGTATTAAACCCGCATCTGCAAATTTGTTTAGAAAACATAACAACAGGTAAGGCAACTATGAATTATGTTTCAAGGAAAAGTACTAAGAGATAAGAATTCGGTTTTTGGAAGAACTATGTGAAATCCCTCTTCTTACCTAATGGGTGATCATTCATCTTATCTTTTTTCTTCAAGTATCTTCTTCGTCGGTACATAATAATGGATATCAACAAGAGCGAAGCACCAACGAGAGCACCTATAGCTGATGCCACTACAATCTTAATTTTGTTGTCTTTGGAGTGGCAATGATTTTCATCTTTGCGGAGATCCGAGTTCCCAGAGTATCTGGACAAGGAAATTCACAAATTGGATCAACCTAATAACTTATAGCCCCAAGTCATATTTCCGCCACTTTAACTATATATGAGAAAATACCAAAATCTGTTATGTTTACATTGCTTAAAAAAGACCTAGATTAGAGATTTACCTAAGGTCCAATAACCTATTACACAAAAGCGCTCGGGGCAGAACTCCGTTGAAGTTATTGTTCTCTAGATTTCTGGCAGACAGACACAAAACGCACACCTTAAACACAAATTTACTTTCATTATTATTATATTAAAAAAAATTCGAAACATCCCAGAATTGGAAGAACCTACAGTTCCTTTAAGTTTTTCAATTTCAACAGACAGTCTGGGATGATGCCGCTGAGGTTGTTGTTCTGAAGTCGCCTGAACATACCATGGAAATAATTATTATTTGTTTGAAAGAACCATTGGTATATAGTGAACTTAAAATACATGTTACGGATAAAAAGAACAAGATCATTAAGATAATCGGTTTTGACCCGACTCACAGTATCTCCAATCTTTTTAAGTTACACAGATCTGGTAGAAATCCTGATAAATGGTTGTCCTGGAAGGAACTGTTCAAAATAAAAGGTAGAAAAGCAGTAGCGAGTGAAAATTAAATACCTATATACAGTTTGTAACAATCATTAAGCAATTTAAATCAAACGGAAAAGAAAGAAAGTTCTCACATGCTTCTTAATTCATTTAAGTCATTGAGGCGACTTGGCACAGATCCAGACAGATCCATTGCCGATAGGTCACTAACGGAAATGACAGGGTCAATAGCACTCTCATCATTTTTTCGTAAACAACACTAATGATATAGCATAAAATGCAATTCAGTGATATGTTTCAACTTACATTTCTACAACTCTAACTGTGGGAATTTCGTTGCATCTGATTCCCTTCCACGGAACATAAAAGCACGGATCAGATATCCAGTTCTTCATACCGAAAGCGGTTTTAATAGAGACAAGCGCATTAACTGCAGGTAAAAGATATTCATACGTCTGTCTAGATTCTTAAACGATCATTTGTATAAGGCAAATAACAATAGCGTCTCAGACATAGAGCTGTAATCAAAATCTTACCATCGCTTGCATCAGTTACCGGCGCGCTCTGAACTATTCTATAATACTCAAAAGCGTTAATGAGTGCCTTTCTGTTAGATTTACCAGGCTTATCTTGAATTGTCTCCAGGGAAACTTTTAAATTCACTCCAGTGTTGTTGTATGTCACTGGCAATTCTACAAAGCTATTTTTCACATCCAAGCTTACATTGCCAACTACTATATTATCTATCACAATTTTGAATTTCCTATATTCAGAAGCATTAAGGATCTCGGTCTCTGCAAAATATAGTACAAGTAAGGTATGGCTTTCCTGTGCTTTTAGATAGAAAACCAAAGGCTGTGTAGCTGTTTCCGCAATAAGCGCTGTCTGCAACACAACGGTTGGAGGAAAATTCTTGCTATTATTTTTCGCGCTGAAGAAGCCCAACGAACTTTTGGATATGGATAGATTGCTGTTCTCTAAACGTAAATCATCGTCAGACGACCAACGGCGATCGAATTCATCTTGAGGATACCTAAGAAATTATATCATAATCTGTTAGGTACTCATCATTCCAATCCTTAATTTGTGAAGAATAATAGTAAGAAGCTAATAATAGTAAGAGCTTCAGGATGCTATTTTTGATTCAGAAATATATACAGTTAAATTCAGAAGCTCTTACTATGATACATACCTGATAGGGTTGGATGATTTATTGCCAAAAAAGTGTCGGGCCACAGAGGTCAACATTATGCCTGGCTTCACTTGCAAACCGTACATCCCGCTCAAAAGACTTATTAACTGAATTGCAGAGACGAAAGGATCGCTGTCGTTGTGAGATCGAATCAAGCAAACGTACACTACACCATTCGGGCTTGTTAAGATCTTATCACTGGTCGGCTCTATACTGTTCGCATAGTTAGTGGTCTGAGTCCTGTGAGTAACGAGTCCTTCCGTCTCAAAGGAGACATTAAATTTAGGAAGTTTTTTGGATGCCTTGTAATTACCAAAAAGAAACCAGAGTCTTACGAGATAAATTCCGTTCGGAGTAACTGGCAACCGATAACAAGACTTATTCAGAGGTTTTGGAAAAAACCGGAGAGATTGCATGTGGAATGGTGTATTTGGCATAGAAACATTTGCTGTCTGGCCAACATCTACATAGTTGGAATCCACTATCCAGGTCAAATTCGTCCGTGAATCAGTGGAATTCCTTCTCCCGCCGCAATCAATGTTGAGGAATCCTGTTTTGCCAAAATAAAATCATAAT
Organism: Sequoia sempervirens; assembly: GCA_007258455.2. Lineage (NCBI taxonomy): Eukaryota > Viridiplantae > Streptophyta > Pinopsida > Cupressales > Cupressaceae > Sequoia > Sequoia sempervirens. The sequence continues at coordinate 123,368,503 of VDFB02193867.1, forward strand.
CGATTGAACAAAGCGAAACACATAATAAGGTTTGCTCAAGTTATTCATTTTCGTACCTGGCTGTGCAGCAACCGAGACAAAAAGCCCAAGGATGGTCGTGGTGACGCAGAGAATGGATACACATCCATTTTTGAAACCAAACAACTTCATTTTCTCACACAAATCTCAAACACCAATATTCTCAACAATAGTGGCTAAGAGAATTATATGCACTGGGTATCCTGCTGGTCTGGTGTTGGTCTTTGTTGTTTTTCTGATTTTTTTTTGTTTTCTGTTCTTTAGTCTCACTTCTGATGAGACTTTACAACTTTTATGACTGTTTTGTAGCGAGTCCACACATTGTTTATTTTAATCAAAACAATAGTGACGAGGGGAATTGTATGCACTCTATTTGCACAGCCAGGCGGAAACTTCACACCTTTCTTCAATACAACAAATAAAGTGGATCAGTTCGTTAAATCTAGCTTTTTTTTACTTTTCCTACGCATTTCTTTTGTGTAATTATCTTCCAGAATTTACAGCATAGAAGAGCTCTCAATATTTCAAGTTCGCCACCAATAATTTGGTATACTTCTCGACCTTCGAATGGTCTCCACGTTTAGATATTTTTCCAAGTCGAGTATGACCCGTAAGTACTAAGGAATTTTTCTTACACGTGTATGGTTGTCAATGCACAGCATTATTTTATTTAAATTAATAAGGTGTACAATTCGTGGTACACTAACGTCTTGTCTAATTTTCTATTTAGTTTACTTTTTCTAAAAAGTTGGTACATTGAATTTGTACTTAAAATAAAAAAGTGGCATTGATTAAAATGTATTATTTAATTAAGTTCTTTTGTGGAATATTAAGAAAGTTCAAATTTTCTTATATATTTAAAATGAATATTAGAAATTTCTAATAGTATACGTCTATTATGTAATTTAGGTAAATCTTTTTATTTTGATTTATTTTTTATAGCAATTTATTTTGAGAGCATTATAATTTCTATTTAGACTAAGTTATTTGCATTTAGGTGTTCTATTAGGTTATTTAATCTTCATCACTTTTATTTAAAAAATAAATTTAATATTTTGCATATTTGTCACTTTATATAAGATGTTGTTGATTTATATATTTAACGTTTATTATAACAACTTATTTAATATACTAATGTAGTTTTACCTCCACACATTAGCTATATGCATTTCAATCTATGTTTTGATTATTATTTTTACATTAAGCCACTTCGTATAAGATAAAGCACTCCACTTGTTTGAAATTCTACTCTTCTAACTCTTGAGCCAACTTTTCCATATTATAGTCATTATCTTATCAACCTTGCACATGAAAGTTCTCTAATTAAGTAATTACAAACATGATTTTAAGGACACCAACTAGGTTAGTAGTATCATCAAGTATTTCCACAAAAGAATTCATTGAAAAAATTACATAGAATTCAATGTGTCAATATTAATCTATGAGGATCTATCTTAGTTACATCAGTTGAATAAGCATATGCATTTATTCTTATAATTTTTCAATATTTGGATATGTTCTAAGGATTTTGCTTGTTATTTTTTTTTTACAATCTTACATCTATCCATCAATAGGTTCCATTATAATATGTAGTGTAGCAAAATGTACTCTTTTACATTTTCACATTTTGTTTGGGTTGTCTTAATGAAATTAGACTTAATCATGTCTTAATAAGCCTTATTTTACATCTACAAGCCTAATAAATTACAATTTTTAAAGGGGAAACTTGAAAATAATTAATGCCAATGCATAACACTTGAGCTTCAGCAATGTGTGTTCTAGGAATAGGGACCTAAGACCCATTTTCCCATGGGCGAATGGGTCTACCTGAGGCCTTTGCACTTGAATTTAAATAAGTTTTGGGTGGTATTTTAATGTCCCTAAATTCAATTTTTCATGTTGGCTTGTAATTTTTAATTTTTGCGAAATTAAGAATACATACCTATAAATACAAGGTTATTTTGTCAATTCAAAACATCTAGCAAGAGGTGAACTTTAAAAGAGAAAAAATTATGATCAAAGGCATTCAAGAGTAGACTTATCAATGATTTATTGCAACAATAAGATCTCAAGCATCATGTCAAAGTCTTTTGCAATCATGCATGGTTTTGGAGCTAACATTGTGATGTAGGTTTCAAAGATTCAAGTCAAAGGATTCAAGCATCAAGATCCACATCCATTGAAGCCATTTCATGCAAGATCAACATCGAGATTTTAGATTTCCAAAGGTTTATTCAAGGGTTTGGTGAGTTGCAACATAGCATTGTTCATTCATCATTCCTTTCACATTTCATTATTTCAATTCAAGGTTTAATTACCCAAATGAGGTTTGACTAAAGAAAACCCCATTCACCAAAGACAAACAAATTTTCCCTCGTGTTTGTGTTGCAGATCTTAGGTTGAAGAAGGATTGAATATCTTTTGAAGACTAAGGTTAAAAAAGTTGTCAAAGTTGTCATGAAATCATGGAAACTCACCTATAGATTTAATTTCTGAATTTTCGACATTGAAACTTGTAGAAAACAAAAACTATAGATTGACATTAAAGGCTCCCTAAAGGTGCTTGAAAACCCTAAGCAAAGACACATTCACCCATGGGCTAATGAGTCCTAGACAACCTCTCAAAACTGCCTTTTGGTAACTGGGACACAGTGTTCTACTCTTCTCAGATTTGAAGAAAGTTTGTTGTTTCTATTAGTATTAAGCTTTAAATTACAATTTCAAATTTGAATGAGCATAATTGACTAGATTTTATATTTTTAGTTTTTCTTCCAAAAGTGTTGTTTAGATTGGTACCCCGTCCTTAAGCATAAGGAAATTAGTAGATTCCCTCATTGAGTTGACTTACCTAAAGATTGTTAGTTAATTCTTTGTGTGGATCTCATTTCCTAATGAAATACTGAGAAATAGGTCCATCATACCCCATTTTCCCATTCAAAAATTAATCCATCCCTATTTTTCTATATTTCATAATATAAATAATAAAAATATATTAAAAATTAGTCGAAAGAAGGCGAATGTGTTGCAAAAAGTTGGAGTCAATCTCAAAATAGGTTACTTTGGGTAAACTAGCTTATATGTTATGACCTAAAAGTAAAATGAGAACTGAAAATTTAGAACCATATACTGTGATTATTCATGTGGATGTACGTGTTCAGATGCATCATTATTATGATGGTCCCATTCTGCACTCCATTCCTCACTTCCATTCCTGAATTGACATCGTAGATTTTAAAAATCTTCTAAGTATTCTATTCTTACACGGCTCTCTTTTTACGAAAAGCTCGTCTGTTCGGAGCGCCTCCTCTCAGAGTCTTCAGCTTTTATTCGCAAACGTCACTTCCGATCATTCCCGACCCCCTCTTCTCTCGTCCACGCTGTTTTTCTTGTACGAAAGGCCGAGCTTTCTTCCACACGTTTTTCTGTACGATTCATCGTTTCTTTCGCATGCTCTCTTGTACGAAATGGGTCTATGTTTCCCACCGACCAAACAGATAACATTGTATACACCTTTTCTGCACGTAGCGGATATGCATTCGGTCCAACTCGAAGTCACTATTTTTGAATTCAACTTCAACCGCTTGGATTGATTCAATGATCCTCCAAGGCGTAAGCACAATTAAAGACCGCCAATTTCCATCTATCCCCGTTTGAATGCTTGATTATCCTATCGCTCTTCAGTTGTAAATCGTCCTCGGCTTAAGAGCATCCTGCCTCAGCCATTTCCGAGGTGAGCAGAAAGGCGGCTGCTGTCGCTTGGATGAGACAAACGCCACCCCAATAATCTCAATTCAGCTTTGCCAATCATCTTGATAACTGCACGTCGGAATCTGGGAGCTCTCATTAGATCCACAGGGATTGCTGTCAAAATTAATACTGTTGTTAAACTGACATCCACACAAAATAGACATAGATAATAAAGATTGTGTCCGACAGCCTTTGTGGATTGGAAACAAACAAGAATATTGTTCTCACATCATTACAACTTACTGAAATAATGATACACAGGGAAAGCCATGCATAGTAGCGAAAACAAATACATAGATATGGAATACCTGAACCATATGAATGAGTCGACGAAGCAGACAACAACAATGCCTCTGTTGAAATTTCAACACTGGGGAGCAATTCAAGTTATTTATGTTCTTAATCTTTGGAGTGATCTTCAAATATTGAGAGCTCTTCTAGTGTAATTTGGAACCATTAGCGTACTCAATTAAAGCAATCGGCTATGTAAGTAAATTGAACTGCCTTGGTTTCCTTTGTGTAGCTTGTGTTCTAGTTTTTACTCCGAAGGCATGTCTTATTTGAAAAGAGCCGACCTATTTTTTGCTATCAACGGCTGAAACTCCCTCCTTAAACATGCAAGACGATACAAATCTTTTAGTGCGTCCAATTTCTCCCGTGCATTTTTACTGTTCATTTTGTCTGTTATTTTTTTACCTATCTATGGCTTTTATTTTCGCGGAATTTATAACATTTATACCACTCACTTACCGTCCACGCTAAATTATTATCTGTAAATATATTATATTATATAATTCTTATGTAATATAAATTAAATTATATTATTATAATATATGATATTTTATAATATGTATTATAATTAATAATTAATATAGTTATAAATAATACAAATGAATCTGACATATACATATAATATAATATAATATATTTTATATCATAAAAATAAAATTATATATAATATAATTATATTTATTATAATAATATATATAAATTGTATTATTATTATATAGAATATTCTATACTAAAAATGATTAATTTATATAGTACAAATTAAATTAACATATATAAAATCTAAATATTTGCAACAAAAATTTTGATCAACTTATATATATTCAGTCTATTAATATTCAAATTATATAAAATTTATACAATTTAAAATTATATTATATTTTATTTATATTAATTTTTTTTTTCTAATATTTTGTATTATAATGAAATTTATACCATTTTAAATTATAGTATATTATATTTATAATAAAAAAAATCCAATTTAAAAATAAGTATTATTTTATTTTTTAGACTTAGGAATCGGTCGGGTACCCGTCCGCCTATAAACTGCAATGTGTCTGGTAAAAAAATTTCACGTGACCGGTGGCACTGATGCAACACGCCCTCCAGTACCATGGGTTTGGGGGGGGGACTAGACCTTGCGACCTCTTGCCTACAACATGATGGTTTAACCAATCGAGCTAGGCCCGCTGCCCTAAAATTTAATATTAAGGATTGGGCCTTGGTTGTTGGCACTACAAGCAAGAAGCCCCACCAGTTCACCAAGGAGCCTCCTCTTAATATGAGGGTAAACAACAAAACTTTATTGTTGACGTGGTAGAGAGCCACCTCACGAGGTTTGAACCTGGTTGTTGTCTCTACAGGCAAGAAGCCCCACCATTTCACCAAAGGGTAACCCCCTAAAAAAAAAATTGTATTATTAGCATTCAAACTAAAAGTAAATAAATTAAGAATAGATTGGGTAGCCCCCACTATAAATTGCAATGCGCATTTTACATGACCAGTGACGTTGGCATGACATGCCCTCCAATACCATGGGGACGGAGGGGAGACTAGACCTTGTAAATCTCTTTCCTACAACATGTTGCTTTAGCCAATCAAACTAGACCCTCCACCTCAAATTAAGGATATATATTATTTTATTAATAATTGTTTATTTTTTTTTTGAAATAATAATATAGATCAAGTTTTATAATTTATCATTTAAATTGTTTACCTTGTTTCTTAAATTGTCCTAAAGTCAAAATAATTAATTTAATATTGATATCTCTTAACGTTTTTAATATAGATTTACTTAAGATGTCTATACCATTTATGTTACCTACTATCATCTTTCTATATATATATATATATATCCCTCTCTACCCCTCTCTATATATAACTTCTTATATCTTTATCTCTCTACCTCTTCATCTCCCCCTCTCTCATTGTCTCCCTCTTTCTATCTCTATTTCTCCCTCTCCCTCTTCCTCTCTCCTTCCATCTCTTTCTGTCTCATCCTCTATCTTTTAAAAGTTATATATCTATCTCTCTATTTCTCATGTTTATCATTATCTCTCCCTCTTTCTACCCCTACTCTCTCTTTCCCCCATCACTCACTCTTTCTATTTCTCTCCCTCACTCTTTATATCATGTGTCTATTTCTCTTGTTCCCTTTCCCTCCTCTCTCTCTCTCTCTCTCTCTCTCTCTCTGAGAGATATATATATATATATATATATATATATATATATATATATATATATATATATATATATATATATATATATCTCCCTCCCTATCTCTCCATGTCTCTCTAGCTCATATACACACACAATCCCTAGTTTCCCCTCTCTATCTTTATATTTATCTCTATTTTTCCCTCTTTATGTCTTTCTCTCCCTTTCTCTCTATACCTTCCTCTCTATTACTTTTCTATGTCACCTTCTTTCTCTTTTCTTCCCTCTCTATCTCTATATCCATATCTCTCTCCCTCTCTATTTATATATCATTATCTCTACCTCTCTCTCATGTTCTCTCTCTTTATCCCCCTTTGAGCTCCTTCTCTCTCTATCTCTTTTAGTTTTTTTCTTGCTATATATGCCTATCTCTCTCTTCATCCTCTCTTTATATCTCCCTCTCTCCCTCTCTCCCCCATCTTCTCCCTCTCTCCCTCCTTTACCTGTCTCTCTCCCTCTCCTTCATATCCATCTCTCTCTAACTCTCTCTCTTCCCCCTTTGTCTCTTTCTCTTTCTATCCCTATATCTCCCTCTCTCTCCCTCTCCCTATTGCAAACATAACATGACCAATCTTTTTGTAATGGAACTTGATTATCTTCCTAATTTAGAGGTTTTGTTTTAGTCATGTTTGGATCCCTATAAGTGGATGCATAGTTGATTTGAAGCTTTCACTTCTCCATTGAGACCTTTATTGCACCGAAATTTTTTTTTCTAAATGGCCTACTAATGGATCTCATGTGTTGCACAAATATATGCAAAAATAAACCAAAATTTTCCTTAATTGACCTTCAACAACTCTTTGGCATACCCATTGCACACCAAGGTGTGATTGCTAGTTTCATTTTATTTTGGCAATTTGTTTTGTTTGTTTTAGGTTTCATGAAAAATAGAATGGAATTGATAAGTAGAAGGTATTTTTTAATAGTTAAATAATGATATTTAATTCAATATTCAATTTGTGTAGTTTTTGAATCAAATTTATTGAATTAGATTTTGTGAATAAGTGGTTCATTTGAGCTCATTACTTCATAAAATACTTCTTGTTTGTCAATCAATGAGTGAAAGGGGCTTTCTAATGGATGCTTTGTGAGGCACATCAGTTGCTAAAGATTTTGCAAATGAAATAGCAAGGCAAGTGGGTTAAATCTCAGGAGAATATCTATGTTTAAACAGATTTGAGCGAGAATAATACTATAATTGGTGGGCTCATAGAAAGTTCAAATATTTCACCCCATGAACATCATAAAGATACAATGAGTGATAAATAGATCACTAATTCTCATAAGAGATGGTTTCATATGAACTACCAATAATTTTCAAAATATGGATCAAAATATTTGACTAAAAAATTATGTAATTGAAATATGATATAAATTTCATAGGATCTGATTCTATACTTATACTCTTAATTTTAATGTATAATTCATTTAAAGAGATTATTTATTGTAGTGAATAAAGATCTAAAATTTTCGGAGTTTAAGTTACTGTTAGTTGTGGTCATTGTCAAAATTTTAAGTAACGTACACCGTCACCATAAACAGCGACTCACTATATTAAAAGTAGGCTTCCATGCAGACAGCCAGCACCTTCGTTACGACGTACCCAATTTATGCTGAAGGTAAAGTTTAAGTGATTGCAGTATAATTCACTACATTGTAATATCTCTTACCACAAAGGTTTGAAGATGCATTGGTTGTAAGGCCTTGAGTGTTTGCCAGTTTCAGGACAGTGGTGTGACTCTTTCTGGTGACTCTACTGATCACACTCCCAAGCTTCGAAAGCTAAAACAGTCAATCTACGAAGAGGATAGTTGCCAATTCCCTTAATGTATCATCGAGTAACAGTAGAAAATATCTAATGAGAAGCTAACATATGGATTTTTATGTGAAAAGATAAAGAATTTTTGTTGCACATTTAGAGTTCTATCAAGTCTCAGTGTCATAAAAAAGATCCTTTTGTTTGTCTCATTTGCTACTTATCGCTTCGTTTGCTTCAAGATGATGTTCTTAGTTATGTTAAGGTAACATATGAATGGTCTGTCTTAACATGGGTGCCCTAAAAAATGCTCTTTAGTATTATAAGATAATTGACTGTGAACCAGAATCTGATGGAAGCGATGGTAAAAAATAATTGCGACTCTATATCTGAGATTGTAATTGGCAGTATTAAAATATCATTTCGGCGGTAACAGAATCGTGAATACCTTTGACCTGTAGTTGATGTGTTTTTTAAATTCTATGGCCAAAATTGGAATCAAATACAGCAAAAACAAGATAATTAGAGGCGAGTATATCTAAGCAGAATGTGCGTTGTTTTAAAATGCATATCAACTAGCTCATCGAGGAAAAAATGATGGGTATATAGCATCGATTGCTCCTTCCACTAGCGATTTAGTGGGAATGATTCTTTCTGCTCTCCATTCGAAAAAAATAAAAATGCAAATTTAGTTAAACATACAACACTACACAATATAAATAATATTTGGAGAAGCTGAATAAATAAATAAACATTATTCTCCTATTTCTTTGTATGTTTCTTTCAAACTTTACATTAAAACCTACAGTTCAAATACGCTATTAAATATTTACAGTTCTAAACTTAGATTTTTTTTTTTTTATCAAATAAAATAAATATTAAATTTCAAAGTATTAATTTTTCAATCAATCAAATATTTTTATGGTGGTCTTTTGTTATTACTATTCATGACGCTCTTTTGTTGGGATTCTTTCTTTTATTTTAAGAAGTCTTTAGGATTATTGAAGATTTTACTCTAAAGCCATTTTTAGATGACTTTTATGGCATTAGGAGAAAACAAAATTCAACCCGAGTAAATTAAAAAAGAGTCCTTTTAGGTACGAATATCATAATATTGTTCTGCAATCAAACTAGTCATTGTGGAGAGGAGAGGAACTGATATGTAGATTTTACAAATAAAATCTCAATTAGTGTTATAGTTGGTTTTCTTCCTATTTACCAATAGTTCAAAATTTCAATGAGAATTTTTTAAATAAGATCTTCCCAATTATTTTGAAACCTCTTATGTAACCTAAGATTGTTTATATTATCTATTGATTTCTATGTAAAATTCTTTTATTGACAAAAATTTGATTCAATCGGATGTTTCATATCTCAAATATCCATTATTTTTATCATTTTGGCATGACTAAGCACCTATTTTATTGTATTCTTGAGCTTATTGGTGGTTTACTACTCAATAGTTGCCAACTATGTCCATTGATAAATGAGATTTAATAATCAATGTAGTGTAGGAAAATGTACTCCTTTACATTTTCACATTATTTTGGGCCCCCTCAATTAAATAGATTTAATTATACCTTAATAAGCCCTATTTTGCATCCACAAACCTAATAAATCACATTTTTTGAAGGGGAAACTCGACAACAATTAATGCCAACACATAACACTTTACCTTAAGCAATGTGGTTTTTAGGAATAGGGACCTGGGACCTATTCACCCATGGGCGAATGGGCCCTCCCTAGGCCTTTGAACCTAATCTTAAAATATGCTTTTGGCGATGTTTTATTGTCCTCAAATTCAAATTTCAATGTTGGCTTGTAATGTTTAATGTTTGGGAAAATAAGGATACATGCCTAAAAATATAAGGTTATTTTATCATTGAAATCCTAGAATATTCAAGAAGCAATCATGTGAACAAAAGTATAGCAAAGATTATGATCAAGGGAATTCAAGAGAAAATTTATCAGTGATTTATTGCAACAATCAAGATCTCAAGCATCATGTTAAAGTCTTTACCAATCATGCATGTTTTTGGAGCTAACAATGTGATTTAGGTTTCAAAGATCAAGTCAAAGTATTCAAATCAATATTCAAGTATCAAGATCCACATCTATTGATATCATTTCATGAAAGATCAATATCAAATAGAGACTTGGTCTTTCTTTCTTCCTCCACATGCTTAGATATTTTTCCTAGTTGAGTATGACCCATAAGTAGTAAGGAATTTTTCTTACACGTGTTGGGGGTGGGGTTAATTCCAGAATGCTATGAGATGTGTAGCCTCACATAGCCCGTTCCTCCCTCCAGAAAGCAAGCAGTGCCTCCAATTAGCTGAGTTGGGTTGATTTTTCTTTCTTGCCAATTGAGAATGCACAAAAAATTAAATAAATATTATGCAACTAAATAGTTTCACCTTACGGCTTGAGAACTCTGTATTATGCTTTGATACCAAAAATGGCCCACTTGGAGCTCGCGATTCCGTGGCGCGGCTCAATGGAGCAGTTGCGTCGCCTTACCTATTTAAAGTTTGAGAATAGGTCACACTTTAGAGCCTAACATGGTTTCTAGGAGAACTTTAAACAATGAATTAGATTGAGATAAGAGAATTATAGATCATACTCGACTAAGAAAGAACCTACAGATCACAAAGATAGAAAACAAGCACAAATAATGTATAAGCTCCTCCTCATTGTATTAGATAGTCAAGGGTCTCCTTATAAAGGAGAAATATCCAAGAATGAGAAATATATCAGTATGAGGAAAATATCTAGAAAATATCTAGCAAGGAAAAATATCAGGAGATATTTAACCTGCACAATAAATGCCATGCCTAAGTAGGCTTAGGCCAACATGTGGATAGCAAGCATTAAATGTAAACACTGACACCCCCCCTTAAGCATAACTTAGGTGGGCATGGATAAAATGGGTCCTGACTACTAGCCATGTTAGGTACCCATGTACAAAGTAATCCCTCATGAAATGGAGAAAAGTAGAAAAACCTATGGGAAAAAACTACCCTCCAAAAGAGAGAAAAGATGCATGAAAATTATACACGTGAAGAAGTACTACTTGTTTCACTAAGTACAATATATGATTTCCTCCATAAGAGAGAAAATAATAGAAGGTTTATAAGACGCCCCCATAATACATGTCCTGCTACATTAAAGTTGGATAGTGAACAAAGGATGCAAATGTAGATCCAAGAACGTGCCACAATGTTCCTTCCCTTGGGAAAAAATGAAACCAACTGAAGATGCAGGATATCTTCCCATGTGAGAAAATGTATGTATGATCTTGAATAGAGTTGAAGCTCATCCAAGAATGATGATGAAGGTGCCTGTGATGTCTTCGAAGTGTGCTCATATGTTCCCATGTCGATGCCGAAGGATGTCATAATCACATCAGGTGCATGCCTAATAGATGAAGATGATGAAAATCTAGAAACATGTGAAGACAGATGTAGAGCACGAATATACAAAGAGACCAATGGTGATGTAGCTTCATCGAAACTGTCATCAAATAAAAGACTGATGTCCTCAATGTGTTCTTCCAAGTCAACAATGCGAGACTCTACAAATAGACAAGAAATGTCAAGTAGGATTGTATCCCAATCAACAATGCTAGGAAAACTAATGTGATCCAACAACAAAGAAGTACTCAAATCTTTCAAAGAAGCAACTGTGAAAACTGATGAAGCAACAGTTGGAGGTGGAATGATGAATTCCACTATGTCAACATGACATTCTTCATGATGTGGGATATCATTTGTGATCATTGCAAGATCATGTGGGAATGGAGAAACATTTGAGTCTCCATACATCTCCCAAATTTTGATCCATAAAGCATGTGGACCCACAATATCCATGATGACAATCAAAGTGTCATGTGGTATATGTAACCTAATTAATCCAACAATATAATCATTTTTATTGACCCATTTATCCTTCTGAAATTGATTAGTAGGTTTAGGAATAAGTCCATACAAATGGGGTAGAAGATTGTGATACCTAAGATGTTTTAGGATGCCTTCACACCAAGACTTATAGTTTCCTTTGTTTAGCTTGATTACAGAAGAATGAGTTTTATATCCCATGATTACAAGTAGGTTAAGTCCTTAGGACAATAGAAAATCAACACATAAAGAACCCCTCCAATTTTGATGACCCCCCTTTTTTTTCTTTTTTCTTTTCTTAATACTTTTGATTTTCCCTTTGTTTGACACTTTATTTTAGTGCATATATTTGCATACAAGAATGATGATTAAAAAAGGAACTTTATATTTAGTGCGAAATCACCATCATTGAATAGAGTTTGAAAATATAATTTCACTCTATTGCAAATTTACACCAATAAAAGTTTGCATTTACAAAATTGAGAAAATAAAATATAAAGCTAAAGAGAGGACTTTAGAGGAAAACTAATCCCTCATGGCTGGAAAGAATTAGGAGCTAAACACTCCATATGACCCATTTTTCCAAATTCATTACAAAAGATTCACTTTTCTTTTACAAATTTTTAACTAAGGAAAAATGTAAAAAGTCACCCCCTTAAATTACAAACTCTTGTGGTTGATCAAAACCACTATGTCAATGTGGATATTTTAACTAAACTATGAAAGATAAATAACCACTAGTGGCTAGTACAAAAGTTTGATTTCTTTACAAATGAAAGAAAGGGAAAAAGTGGGAATTAGACCTTTTGACTTGGTCATAGAGGATATAACTCCTTCAAGTAAAGAACTTCACGCCTCCTCGACCAATGCACACGAAATTCCAACACAGCTGTGAGTTAGACTAAGTAAAGGGGGTTTGGATAGTTCTCTTCCTCCACCGATGACGTCAGCTCTAGGGCCTTTGAGGGCCTCATGGAAAAATAGGGATGAATTGTGGGCCCCCCCTACAAAATGATTTTGACACCCATCCCATAGTTGGTTGCTTCCCACAAGGATCTCTTGATTCACCCGAAATAAAATAGTGACGTCTTGTGTAGGGCCCTCAACACCTCACTACCTCCCTTATCAGGTTGCAGTTAGGATCAAAGAGAATATAAACCTAATAAAGCCACTAAAAACATGGATTCCTCACGTCTGGGAGATTTGGCATGGGCCTGGGAGGTTAGTTTCCCCTCCAACACAAATCAGGTCTCCACCTATTTGAAATCGATTTCCTTCAGCTTGATTGAAACCGGCTTCCTTCAAATGGTTGGCGAAACCTTCAACAATCTGTAAGTGGTACACCTCCCTCTACTTTTCAAAGGTCAAAAAAGCTCATGCTACGTGCAACTTGGATTGAAATCAACGTGGGCTACATAAATTGCAAACTGTGGCATCCAACCAAACCGCAGCTCTGAGAAAAATAGACGCCTCCAAAACACCTCCACTCGTCCCCTGACCAGACATAATCATGCCTCTGCAAAACATAATCGCGCCTCCTTTCTTCAGAATGTCTCTGAAGTCAACATTTATTTGGAGTAGGGTCTACACATAAGGGCAACCATTGGATGCAATACAAGCCACAAATTGGGCAGCAGACCCTCACACTCCTGAGGCACCTTGCCTGGCAACACAAACGCCTTCACAGAGGCCTGCTTCGATGCCTAACATGCCTCCTCTATCTTGCACAAAGCAAAAGGAATTTATGCCCTTGGTAGGCTACGTAGGAGGAAACAGTTTATGGCGCTGGAGATCAGGCATCCTCCAACTTAGGAACAGTCCGCAAGACGCTCTCCAAGGACATTATCCTATGGCCTAAAAACTTCTTTGGAAGGCTTTGATACCATGAAAGAACCTACAGATCACAAAGATAGAAAACAAGCACAGATAATGCATAAGCTCCTCCTCATTGTATTAGATAGTCAAGTGTCTCCTTATAAAGGAGAAATATCCAAGAATGAGAAATATCTCAGTATGAGGAAAATATCTAGAAAATATCTAGCAAGGAAAAATATCAGGAGATATTTAACTTGCACAATAAATTCCATGCCTAAATAGGCTTAGGTCAACATGTGGATAGCAAGCACTAAATGCAAACACTGATAGTTTTCTATGCACAACATTATTTTATTTAAATTTATAAGGTGTATGCTATTACTACTGTTCATTTGTGGTCCACTAACATTTGTCTAATTTGTTATTGTCACATATAGTTCACAAAATTAGTTTCTCTAATCTTTTTTTAACTTGTCGGATGCTAGTTAGTTTACTTTCTCTAAAAAGTTGGTACATTGAATTTGTACTTAAAATAAAAAGTGGTACATTCATTAAAATGTATTATTTAATTAAGTTATTTTATGGAATGTTAAGAAAGTTCAAATTTTCTTATTTATTTAAAATAAATATTAGTAATTTTTAATAGTATACGTCTATTATGTAATTTAGGTAAATCTTTTTTTTTTTTTTTTGCAATTTATTTTGAGAGCATTATAATTTCTATTGAGTCTAAGTTACCTACATTTAGATGTTCTATTAGGTTATTTAATCTTTATCAATTTTATTTAAAAAAATAAAATTTAATATTTTGCATATTTGTCACTATATAGATGTTGATTTTTATCTTTAACATTTATTATAACAACTTATTTAATATATTAATGTAGTTGTACGTGTCCACACATTAGCTATATGCTTTTGAATCTATGTTCTAATTATTATTTTTGCATTAAGCCACTTGTATAAGATACAATACTTCAATTGTTTGAAATTCTACTCTTCTAACTCTTGAACCAACTTTTCCATATTATGGTCATTATATTATCAACCTTCCACATGAAAGCCCTCTAATTAAGTATTTAAAAACATGATTTTAAGGACACCACCTAGGTCAGCAATATCATCAAGTATTTCAACAAAAGAATTCATGAAAGAAATTACTTAGAATTACATGTGTCAATATAAATCTAAGAGGATCTATCTTAGTTACATCAGTTGAATAAACATAAGCATTTATTCTTATAATTTTTTCAATATTTATATATTTTATGATGGTTTTGATAGTTATATTTTTTTTACAATCTTACCTCTATCCAACAATAGGTTGCATTATAATCTAAATAAAAAAAGTTAAAAATAAGTCCAAAGAAGGCCAATGTGTTGCAAAATTTTGGATTCAATCTCAAAATACGGTACTTTGGGTAAACTAGCTTATATGTTATGACCTAACAAACTATTATAATACATAGATCTTAATAATTTTATAGTAAGAAATAGAGAATTATGATAATCTCAATCACAAGATTCTAATATAATTTATTGTTGGAATGAATAAGGTGTTTTACCTAGCTAGTCCACTAGTAGGTCCTATTCACATGTTAAGTTTACTTAGGTCTTAGAAATATTTCTAGAAGTCTTGGTTGTCATTTACATATTATCTTATATTATGGAATTTAACTATAGTATCCTAGGTTATTTAATAATTGTTGAGGTAGTTGTCTCATTGTACAATATAAAGATACATTTCATGATCTTGTCTAGTCCTATCTCTCAACTTTTCCTTTATAAGAAAGACATCTCATGTAAATTTAATATTCAATCAATAAATCTTGCATGCATAATCACGCAAGATGGTCTTTCCATTTCTCTCTTGTGGAAGATAATTTGGTTTAGAAGTTGATTGTGGGACGTTGGTAGTTAACATTAAACTTCTACATGGTATTAGAGCTCCAATACAACAAAAACCTTAGATTTGAGGGACATATATTCCCTTGAAAAATTTAAAGGTATATTTTTGGGTTTCAAGGACCTCATAGTTGAAGCTCAAGCATCAAAGAAGGTTAGGATTGGATTTTATTTTTCCAAAATCCATCATATAGGGACATATATACAAGGGTTTTAAGTAGGGTAAAGGTTGCTAGATTCAAGAGGTAGCTGAATTTTCAAAGCACTTTGGGCCAAAACATACCTTGCAATGATGTCTAGAAAGCCCAAAAACCAAAAGATTATCTATCAAATCATCAAAATTAGATACTTTGTCCCAAGGGCATCAAAGGTTTTTTCATTTGTCATCATTTTCTATATAACTATATGAATTTTTATCCAACCATACCATATGAAATCATCAATAGTCGATAGAGTGTGGTTGGGTCACAAACAAATATCATAGCATATTCTATCTACAAAATTGCATGTACTTTAGATAGTGTAATTCTATCATTGGTATAAATCGTTGCTACTCTACATCATCACATCATGAAAGGATATGTTTAGGGAAAATTAATTAATTAAAATTTTATTTTAGTTTTTTATTATCCACCAATTTAGTTTTGGATTACAACACCTAGTTGTACAATTTTATTTTCTCATAATCACCTTACTATGAGGGGATAGGCCTCGTGGGATACACCTTTGGAAAGCCACTCTAACACCACCATACTTCTTTTAATTTATTTCTTTGTGGAAAAAGGATGACCACATTTTATTTTTCAAAAACCCTTAGCAATAAGTCATATCGGTGCCTGGTGGCCAATGGCCTAGGGGCCAAAAATTGGCCCAAAATGCCCTAATTAATAAATTTTTTCAATTGGCCATAATCTTAGCTTAGTGTAATTTGTAGTGGAGGAGGTTATTTTCCAATTTATGTTCTTTAGTGCCAGTATTTATTGTTTAAATTAAGATCTTCATTTTTTTCTATCGAGCTCATAATCTTTTACCACAATCTCTACTTTTTGTGATTCTTGCAATGCTGCAAAGGTATTTGTGATGCCCCCTCAATTTGCTTTGTTTGGACAGCCTCTTAGATTGCATCTAGACTTTATCATGTTGTTTGCTAGACCTTATGTTACTTTTTGATGAAAATTATGACTCTGCTGGATATTACTTAGGCATGGTGATATTTTGATGAGTAGATATTGTGACTGTTTGATAACATTATGATGCTTAGCTTAATGATATTGATGACATTGTGACATTTGATGTTTCTTATTTATATCATGTTTAGTAGATTTGTTGATTTCTTGTTTTAGTATCATGGATATGATTATGTTATATATGGTTAGATGAATGTGTTATCATGTTTTGATATTAGTTGTTATGTGTTGGTGATGGGGAACAGTGTCGCATCACTTGCTTGTGAGCACCCTATGACTTTTTGATTTCCCCATCACAGTGTGACTGATTATTTCTTTATGCATATGCTCGACACTTCATTTTACTATAGGCTATAGGTACAGGGCATCAAATGCATGTAATTGTCATGTTTGAGCGTGTTAGAGCCCAATGGAGTTGTTGTTTTGGAGGTTACACTAGGCCCCCCACTTCAAGCCATCATCCTCGTCAAGGACAAATTCCTGATGTTTCGTTCTATTTGTAAGGTTTGTTGGTATTGTTTCACCTTTGTGTGGTCATCTTACTTTCATTTTTCCTTTTTGGTTGGTATCGTTGATTGTTCCATCTTGAGTCATGCTTTGGACTTACGCTTTATTCGATTATTTCCTTAAACTTAAATTGTCAAAATGGAGTGTTTTGGTTAATGAAAATAAAAGCCATAGTAAATTAAAGAATAAAATTAAAAAAAATATGGTATTTAATTTTAATAAATTAAGGTTTATTGCTCAAAATAGAATATTTAAATTATATATATATATTACTTTGTTTATGTAAGAAAACTTAATATGGAATTTGAAATAGTAAATTAATAAACTAATGGTATATGGTGGGAAATGGGAAAGAGAGGGATTAAAAGTAAAATTGGAAGGTAAAATTAAGTGAAATTTTTGAAATGAAAGTAATTGAAAGTTTTGGAGGAAGTGGGAAATGCAATTATGGAAAACAATAAATTATAAGGAAGTGGAGTTAACTCCACAAGGGCAATTAGACTCATTTCTTTTGGGAGGAAAAAAATGATTCTTGTTTTTGGGTTTTTGCCATGAAGTTTCTTCTTTGGTTTGAGAAAAAGGAAATTTTTTTCCTATGGAATTAGTAAGCCTAGTTCTGGGGGATCTTGGAGTTCTTGTAGAGGTGTTGGACTAAATAGAGCTAGAAGCTATGATTGAAGAGCTAGAAAATTCATCTAGATCTAGAATTCGATTGGCATCTTTATTTAAGCTCAACTATTTGGTTATTCCAGGTTCTTTTCTTCAAAAATCTCTTCCTTTGTCTTTAAATAAATGTATAGTCTTGAATGTTGTGGAACCATCTTGTCTGCAATTACTGAGTTGGAATACAAACTAGGAATGTATGCAATACTTGAAACAAATCAACTTTTCTTGAAACTACTTCATATTTAACTAGAGATATTGTTTTTCATCAAATAACCCAAGAGCCTCTATTTCGTAAATTCTTTCTTTTGACAACACACATGTCTCTAGCTTCTTATACTATGATTCTAGAAATAATTGTTTGTTCCTTTCGCTAGTCCTATAGTTTCATGATTGGTTATTGAGGTCATCTGATCAAACACTGAACAAAATCTTGTTCAGGTGTCCCCTGGATACCACATAGAATGTTCCCAAATATTGATAACTTATTTTGTTTCTAATTCTCATTGATAATTTGAAGACGATTAAACTTGGAAAATTAGTATTTGGAACAGGCATAATTTTCTCTTCTTCCTGAGTTCAAATGCTTACCATTAAATTCTTGCATTGAAATTGAATAGGGTTATTTTCTATATGGTCACCCCTATTTTATATTTTGTTAAAACTTACCGGTTCTTCACCACTGCCTTACCTTCTATTGACAACATAAGAATTCCTTTTATTAAAGCATGGTAAAAGTTGTGAAGTCGTCACCCTACTTTGTCCAATTTTTCTTTTCCTCTTTTGGCCTACAATTTCTATTGTCATGACCATAACTTCTATGACAAATAAGGAAAAGATTCATTTTAATATTTTACATTTTGCATGTGAAATTTTTAGAATATATTTATATTCCACCAGAACATTGGTCGCTGCTCTATTTCTAATAGTTTGATTGAATTAAAAACTATACTCTTCCCTCTAGAAACATTGCATGCTTAACATATTGTTGTTTACACCTTTTTATACATTTAGACTTTTGTTCATAGAAATATTTCAAGGGATGGTCATTTGTTTTGGCATTGAACTTGTTGGAAATTAATTTCAACTACTCCTATTTGTTCTGTCCTCAACATGTCAGTCTGTATCAGCATTGGATCACTGTCAATCTCAACATTAATGACAAAGAGTGTAATCAGATATGGGCAGAGATTTAGAATAGATTTGATATTAATTTATCCCTACCTATTTGCTGTCCTATCTACTGTCCTCACACATTTTGTGGATGATATAGAAAATATTATTTTATGTTGTGTTCTCTCTCACCATCTGCATTGAGAATTCTATATAATGGTTGAAGGCTATTTTGTTACTTACTCTTTAGAGTCCAGCTTCGTAGAGCTGTAAGTGAGTTTGTGGTAATCTGAAACCACTACTGTTAGTTTGTGGTCAACTGAAACCACCTATTAGTTTGTGGTCATCTGAAACCACCCATTGTTAGATGCAAGATGTAAGCAATTAATGGTGTTTGTCACTGAGCAGTATTTTTATGGATGACTATAATGTCAATATGGTTGAATGAGCAGCCGCTCAGAAGATCTTTGTAACTGTCTATGTATGAATGCATTGAAATGGTGTTTTAAAGAATGAATTCAAACCTATTTTTTGTTTGTGTTTCTGTGTTATCCCCCTCTTTCATTCCAATAGTTGGTATCAGAGCTATGTAGGTCAGTCTCACTGGGTGTAGAGTTTTGTGGGTTCTCTGTTGTCTATTATGAGGTGCATAGGCTATTGAAAAGAGGCCAGTCCAAAAGCAATGTTTGCAGTTGAAAGGGATAAAATCACCAAGTAAAGAAACCACCATAGTAGTTGTTGAAGAAGAGTAGTTGTAACTATTTGAATGATGTCATAAGTCGCTGCAAAATAAAGATCATGTGAATCACAAGAGTGATAAGAAAGAAGACAGTCTTTTGTTATGGATGTTGCAGTCTCAAAAGAAGCTGCACAAGGGAGATTATTGCTGGTGAAAATGAAAGGAGAAGCCGCCAGAGAAATTTTTTAGATTTGGACGAAATCGTTGTTTTCAGAATAGAAGTGCAAGTAGTAGAGAAAGTTGAAGTTGCAGTTGGAATCGCCAGTGCAAGACTTCAGAAGGAGATCATTGTTTTTGAGGTGCCTGGGAAGGAGCCAATGCATGGACAGCCAGCCATTGGCTTGGAGATCATAAAGAGGATTTGAAGGAATCTGCCAAACTCAACAAAATCATCTAATCTAGATTGTAGAAAGGAGAGGAAGCTGTTGAAGATCGCAACAAACATAAGCCAGTCGCTGGAAAAAAAAATTTCTGAGTCCATGAAGATCCAGTAGAGATCTAATGCAGGTGTCATCCAGCAATAGCTGAAGAGTGAAAGCCACAAGTGCTTTGTCAAAAAAGAAGAAATTGTTCAGTGTGAATGTCGCTACCTGTGAAGGGGTCCATAAAAATTAAAAAAACTCTGAGAAGTTGCTAAGGGATGTTAAAGGAACTTGGTGAGAAGAAGCTTCCAGAAAGAAGTTGTAGCTGTTTAAAAGTGTTGCATCAGCTGTGATATAATGGAGGTCACCTGTGAACAAAGAGAGCATGGTTGAGAAAAGAAATTGAAGAAAGATCATGCAAATGTTGAAGATCATTTAAGTGTTTGAAAAGCATTAATGAAAGGAATTCATAGTTGAGATTAAGGGGGAGTGTTGGAAATTAATTTCAACTACTCCTGTTTGTTCTGTCCTCAACATGTCAGTCTGTATCAGCATTGGATCGTTGTCAATCTCAACATTAATGACAAAGAGTGTAATCAGATATGGGCAAGGATTTAGAATAAATTTGATATTAATTTCTCCTTACCTATTTGTTGTCCTATCTACTGTCCTCACATGTTTTGTGGGTGATATAGAAAATGTTATTTTATGCTGTGTTCTCTCTCACCATCTGCATTGAGCATTCTATATAATGGTTGAAGACTATTTTGTTACTTACTCTTTAGAGTCCAGCTCCATAGATCTGTAAGTGAGTTTGTGGTAATCTGAAACCACTACTATTAGTTTGTGGTCAACTGAAGCCACCTATTAGTTTGTGGTCATCTGAAACCACCCATTGTTAGATGCAAGATGTAAAGAATTAATGGTGTTTGTCACTGAGCAATATTTTGATGGATGACTGTAATGTCAATATGGTTGAATGAGTAGCCGCTCAGAAGATATTTGTAACTATCTATGTATGAATGCATTGAAATGGTGTTTCAAAGAATGAATTGAAACCTATTTTATGTTTGTGTTTCTGTGTTATCCCCCTCTTTCATTCCAATATTTGGTATGAGAGCTATGTAGGTCAGTCTCACCGGGTGTAGAGTTTTGTGGGTTCTCTGTTGTCTATTATGAGGTGCATAGGCTTTTGAAAAGAGGCCAGTCCAAAAGTAATGTTTGCAGTTAAAATGGGTAAAATCACCAGGTAAAGAAACCACCATAGCAGTTGTTGAAGAAGGGTAGTTGTAACTGTTTGAATGATGTCATAAGTCGCTGCAAAATAAAGATCATCTGAATCATGGGAGTGATAAGAAAGAAGACAATCTTTTGTTATGGATGCTGTAGTCTCAAAAGAAGTTGCACAATGGAGATTGTTGCTGGTGAAAGTGAAAGGAGAAGCTGCCAAACAAAATTTTTAGATTTGGAAGAAATTGTTGTTTTCAGAATAGAAGTGCAAATAGTAGAGAAAGCTGAAGTTGCAATTGGAATCACCAGTGCAAGACTTCAGAAAGAGATCATTATTTTTGAGGTGCATGGGAAGGAGCCAATGCATGGACAGCCAACCACTGGCTTGGAGATAATAAAGAAGATTTGAAGGAATCTGCAAAAGTCAACAAAATCTTCTAATCTAGATCATAGAAAAGACAGGAAGCTGCTGAAGATCACAACAAACATGAGCCAGTCATTGGAGAAAATGATTGTTGAGTCCATGAAGATCCAGTAGAGATCTAGTGTAGTTGTCATCCAGTAGTAGCTGAAGATTGAAAGCCACAAGTGCTTTGCCAGAAAAGAAGAAATTGTTCAGTGTGAATGTCACTGCCTGTGAAGGGGTCCATAAAAATTAAAAAAACTCTTAAAAGCTGCCGAGGGATGTTAAAGGAACTTGGTGAGAAGAAGCTGCCAGAAAGAAGTTGTAGCTATTTAAAAGTGTTGCATCAGCTGTGATATAATGGAGGTCACCTGTGAACAAAGAGAGCATGGTTGAGAAAAGAAATTGAAGAAAGATCGTGTAGATGTTTAAGATCATTTAAGTGTTTGAAAAACATTAATGAAAGGAATTCGTAGTTGAGATTAAGGGGGAGTGTTGGAAATTAATTTCAACTACTCCTATTTCTCCTTACCTGTTTGTTGTCCTATCTACTATCCTCACATGTTTTATGGGTGATATAGAAAATATTATTTAATGTTGTGTTCTCTCTCACCATTTGCATTGAGCATTCTATATAATGGTTGAAGACTATTTTGTTACTTACTCTTTAGAGTCCAGCTCCGTAGAGCTGTAAGTGAGTTTGTGGTCAACTAGAACCACCTGTTAGTTTGTGGTCATCTGAAACCACCCATTTTTAGATGCAAGATGTAAGGAATTAATGGTGTTTGTCATTGAGCATTATTTTGATGGATGACTGTAATGTCAATATGGTTGAATGAGTAGCCACTCAGAAGATCTCTTTAAATGTCTATGTATGAATGGATTGAAATGGTGTTTTAATGAATGAATTGAAACCTATTTTTTGTTTGTGTTTTTGTGTTATCCCCCTCTTTCATTCCAATATTTGGTATCAGAGCTATTTAGGTCAGTCTCACTAGGTGTAGAGTTTTGTGGGTTCTCTATTGTCTATTGTGAGGTGCATAGGCTATTGAAAAGAGGCCAGTCCAAAAGCAATGTTTTTAGTTGAAAGGGCTAAAATCACCAAGTAAAGAAACCACCATAGCAGTTGTTGAAGAAGAGTAGCTGTAACTATTTGAATCATGTCATAAGTTGCTGCAAAATAAAGATCATGTGAATCACAGGAGTGATAAGAAAGAAGACAGTCTTTTGTTATGGATGTTGCAGTCTCAAAAGAAGTTGCACAAGGGAGATTGCTGTTGGTGAAAGTGAAAGGAGAAGTCGCTAGACAAAATTTTTAGATTTGGAAGAAATTGTTGTTTTCAGAATAGAAGTACAAATAGTAGAGAAAGTTGAAGTTGCAGTTGGAATCACCAGTGCAAGACTTCATAAGGAGATTGTTGTTTTTGAGGTGCCTGGGAAGGAGCCAATGCATGGACAGCCAGCCATCGGCTTGGAGATCATAAAGAAGATTTGAAGGAGTCTGCCAAACTCAACAAAATCATCTAATCTAGATCGTAGAAAGGAGAGGAAGCTGCTGAAGATCGCAACAAACATGAGCCATTCGCTGGAGAAAATGATTGCCAAGTCCATGAAGATCCAGTAGAGATCTAGTGTAGTTGTCATCCAGCAGTAGCGGAAGATTGAAAGCTGCAAGTGCTTTGCCAAAAAAGAAGAAACTATTCAGTTTGAATGTCAGTGCTTGTGAAGTGGTCCATAAAAATTAAAAAGACTCTGAGAAGCTACCGAGTGATGTTAAAGGAAATTGGTGAGAAGAAGTTGCCAGAAAGGAGTTGTAGCTATTTAAAAGTGTTGCATTAGCTGTGATATAATGGAGGTCACCCGTGAACAAAGAGAGCATGGTTGAGAAAAGAAATTGAAGAAAGATCGTGCAGATGTTGAAGATCATTTAAGTGTTTGAAAATCATTAATGAAAGGAATTCATAGTTGAGATTAAGGGGGAGTGTTGGAAATTAATTTCAACTACTTCTGTTTGTTCTTTCCTCAACATGTCAGTCTGTATCAACATTGGATCGCTGTCAATCTCAACATTAATGACAAAGAGTGTAATCAGATATGGGCAAGGATTTAGAATAGATTTGATAATAATTTCTCCTTACTTGTTTGTTGTCCTATCTACTGTCCTCACACGTTTTGTGGGTGATAGAGAAAATATTATTTTATGTTGTGTTCTCTCTCACCATATGCATTGAGCATTCTATATAATGGTTGAAGATTGTTCT
This sequence comes from Sequoia sempervirens, assembly GCA_007258455.2. Lineage (NCBI taxonomy): Eukaryota > Viridiplantae > Streptophyta > Pinopsida > Cupressales > Cupressaceae > Sequoia > Sequoia sempervirens. Next base: position 123,392,610 of record VDFB02193867.1, read on the forward strand.
GTTACTTACTCTTTAGAGTCCAGCTCTGTAGAGCTGTAAGTGAGTTTGTGGTAATCTGAAATCACTACTATTAGTTTGTGGTCAACTGAAACCACCTGTTAGTTTGTGGTCATTTGAAACCACCCATTGTTAGATGCAAGATGTAAGGAATTAATGGTGTTTTTCACTGAGCAATATTTTGATGGATGACTGTAATGTCAATATGGTTGAATGAGCAACCGCTCAGAAGATCTCTGTAACTGTCTATGTATGAATGCATTGAAATGTTGTTTTAAAGAATGAATTGAAACCTATTTTGTGTTTGTGTTTCTGTGTTATCCCCCTCTTTCATTCTAATAGAACTATGTACTAGGGAGGTCTTGTTTTATTTTATGTGTCCTTGATTGAACCCATACTGTTTGAACTCTCCTACAAATTGTATATCTATTTCTTTTAAGCTTTGGGTGACCATCTTGACGCTACTTGAAAATGTAATTTTTAGCTGTGGCAAGATATCTATGGCTCTGTCATTGTTATAGGTGAATTTCATAGTGCTTGTAGGCTCCTCTCTGGTGTCTTCTCATTAAATGATAAGACAAAATTAACTAAGGAGGATGAAATATGTTAGGGCTCAACTAACATAAGAAACACATGAATCGTTCTATGAAACTATAGAAAAGATAAAGAAAATTGATCAAAATGAATAATAGGTTATAATGAGCTTGAACCAAAATCACATAAGTTAACTGTAGTTCTCTTTAGCAACCACCACTCATAACAAAAGTACCGAGCTGTGTGCAACCATGACAGCTTCAGGCACGAGCTCTTAACTTCTGCATACCTAAATTTATGTTTGCTTACATGACTATTTGTCAGTTCGACATTCCTTTAACTGTGGATCTATATTCTTTGTAATTATTTTAAGGGAAAACTCAGAAGAGATTAATTGATCTTAACTTGAGTAAATATCCATGTATATCTTTATATATATGTGTCTATGTATATGTATATAATTATATATAAATATATATTGGTATACTTCTACTCATACTATCACATACCTATAAAAGAGTTGTATTGTATGTTTATTGCTTGAGAAATAAGCGCAGTAAAGGAAATCATAATACTGTTATAAATAGATGTGTAATAGATGGGGTACGTAAGGAGTCCTATTTAATTGAGAATATGAATTGAGTGTTTTATAGACTTACTCTGAAATCTCCCTTTCTTATTATTGCTTAAGTTGTGTTGGTTATAGATTGTGTTGATATGGAATGAAAGAATTAGATTGGGGAATGGTGTTGTGCTATTGGATGTTGCTTGGAATAGATAGTAATTTAGTTCAAGGTTATGTTATCGTGTGTTATGAATGTTAGTGTTATCTAGAGGCTTGTGGGGAATTGTCTTTTGATGGTGTTCTGGGATTATCTTTGATGGTATTTTTGTTTACCATGAGGAGATTGTTAGTATCAAATGAAATTGAGATGTTTTCAATATTGCATTGTGTTCTTTCCTATATGTTGTGTTTTTATAACCTGTGGGCGAGAAAGGATCATACCTTTCCATGTGACTTTATTATGAGTAGAGTTGTGCTTGTGGCTTTTCTTTCTTTTTCATGGGTTGAATTGTTGGTTGTAGGGAAGTGGCTTCCAATGGGGTTGGTGCACAAAGGGGTGCCTAGATAACCCATGTGGAAGTTTTCTTAACAAGTGAAAACATAAAAAAAACCTAGGGGGATTGGGTAGAGAAAAAATTAACAAGATAATTTTATACCTTGCTTAGGCTCAAGCCCTTGTTTAGGCTTGAGGTGAGACGAGAAGGCCTGGAATGGAAAATCAACTACCTTGTCTCTAAGAGAGGTAAGTTGATTCCACATAGTTGGAATGAAAGGCCAAAGATCGGTAGAGGCTACCAGATAACCTAGGATGGGGGTTGGGGCCTAAGAAGATCTACCTAGATAACCTATTCACTAACTATGTGATGAAACTTCCCCTACGACAACCATAATTTCCCTTGCTTGTTGTTTTACCTTGTGCATATATGGGCCTCTAGAAGTATAGTCACTATTGTTTGTTGTTGTTGTTGTACCTCTTGTGCTCATGAGTTAAGTCAATCTTGTGATGTCTAGTCCTTGTTCTTTTGTTAAGGTGGGGCCCTTTGTTACCTCCTAGCACAGGGGATGAACCTCTGGGTTCACATGGTTGGGTGGAATGTGTCATATTCTGCATTGGGTTCCCTTCTTGCACATGATGTGGTGACTCCTCTTGATCCATTGAATTTTGCTTGATGTCTTCTCTTGGTATTTTGATCATTGTACTTGTAAATGTATTGTATCTTTATCACGTATCATGTGTTGAGCACTTCTCGCTTGTATTGAGGAAGTATTATTGTACAAAATGTAATTGTAAACTAAAACTGACGTATGTGATGTATGTGAAGAATCATGTAATCAGTGATATTGTACATGTAAATTGAAATGAATGAAATCATTTATTATTTTATGTTATAGCATGGTTGTATCTCTTGGTTTATTTGATTTTAGGTGATGAGTAAATGTGATGTTAATGGAGATTAAAATTTGGTTATTACACAAAAGTTATATGTTCTTTTTTGTAAATTTTGATTAATGGGAATAAGTAATGCAGTCGTGCACCCTAGGGGACAAAGGATAGTAAATGATGATGATTATTATTTTCACTCATGCAACGTTGCAAATTAAAAAAAAATGTCCACTTTCAGTGGTTTAGGTTTTGTCCTCTAGGCTTCTCAGTGGGGGCGTTACACATGGTATTAGAGCTAGGTTTAAACATTGGGTACTTTAGGTATATTAATAAGCCCATTAATTTGACTTAGATATATATTTGAAGTTTAAGTTTTCCCTTGTTGACCTTGTCTAATACCCTGAACTTGTCTTGGTGGTGTCTGTGTAGGATCATTCCTAGGATACGAGGTAGAGGTAGAGGGTGAGGTAGAGGTCGAAGTGGTGGTCATGGGGCCAATCAACAGGATTCACCTCCATAGAGTTCTCATGAGTCAAATCATAAGGAGCATGAGAGTTCATAGAACAATCAGGGAGGTGTATAGAACAATCAGGGAGGTGTAGGACAAAAAATGGGTCAGCCAAGGACGGAAGGGGCATAGGTTCACCAATTACTAGAGGAGGTTCTTGCTTGGGTTGGTCTGAGGCAGGAAATTGAGGAGTTAGTGATTCAGGAGAGAGAGAGAGAGAGAGATCTTAGGAGGAGGGAGTTAACTGTTTAGAATGATGCCATTTTAGTTGGTAATATGAGGGGCCTTCTTCGAGCACATCCTCTGACATTTGATGGGACAAGCAGTGGATTAGAGGCTGAAACCTTGTTAATAGATCTGAACCGATGTTTTTCTATGCACCCATATGGTATCAATACCAAGACTAGGTGCACCATCATGCATCTCTAAGGGATTTCATCCACGTGGTGGCATCTTGAGGAGCAGAGGCTCCATCTGGATATGGACTCAGTGTCATGGGAGATGTTCCTTGAGTGATTGAGAGCCTGATTCTTGTCGAACCATTGGAAATAGTGCCGAGCAGATGAGTTTCATGAGTTGAGATAGATGGCCATGTTCGTGGAACAATATGAGAAAAGATTCTATGAAGTCAAGCAGTATCCTAGAATTGGAGATGATGAGGGCATGTTAGTTCAACACTTTATTAGGGGCTTCAATGCCCACATCAATGGCGGAGTTTGGGTGTTCGAGTTGAAGACCATGGAGGTAGCTATGGAAAATGCTTGGATTGTTGAGGAGAATCTAGCTATGGATTTAGGTGGACAGATGAGGGTTCAGATTGGCAGTGCACCTCCGGTAGGGTTCAATTCTCATGGTGGTTAGACATAGTCAGAAGGTCCATCTAGGAGTCAGCAGGTACCCTCTGAGGGTGGCCAATAGTAGCAGCATCAACAACCCCCAAAATCTAGACATAAGAATTCATGATCTCGTTAAGATGATAGATCTCAGTCTAGGAGAGACAGGAATTGGAGGTGAATTAAACATTATCACTCTGATCAGCCAGCCTAGAGTTCACAGTCTATAGTTAACATGGGTAGTGTTCAGCAGTCTAGTGCACCTCTAGGTAGTAGATGTTTTAGTAGAGGTACAAGGTGCTTTTCATGTGGACAACAAGGTCATATTTCTCGTCAATGTCCTTAGAAGGGCACTTCTGGATTTACTCAAAGACCAGTGGCTTCAGAGCCAACAATAGGGGATGTAGGTAGATCACATAGAGTTTTTGCTATGGTTGATAACCTCCAGGCTAAGCACTAGGGCACAGTGGCTGAGATATTAGGTGTGTTATAGGGTAGTAGAGTTTATGTTCTCTTTGATTTAGGTGCTTCAGACTCCTTTATTTCTCCTTCTGTAGTAGCACAATGTGGACTGGTGGAAGCAATGCAACACATTAGCTAGTAGGTTGAGTTAGCTTCTGGTGCTAAGGTCATAGTTGAGACCCTTGTCCATGGTTGTAGGTTGAGGATTGGATCTCTTGACACCACGGTTGATCTTCATGTATCATTCTCCTTGGGCCTTATGATGTTGTATTGGGTATGGATTGGTTAGAGGCTCACAAAGCACTTATAGATTATCACCGCAAGTCGGTGAAGTGTGTTGATGATTATGGCAGTGAGGTTGAGATAGTTAGGATACAAAGACCTATTTCTTTGAGGATGATCTTAGCTATGCAGTTGAGGAGGTGTATGCGGTAGGGGTGTTAGTTTTTTGTAGTGACAGTCAATGATTTGGAGTTAGGAGAGAGTCAAGAGGAGGTGTCACTTGATAATCATCCCATTCTTAGACAATACACCGATGTTTTTCCTAGCGAGATTCTAGGGAGGCCACCTAAGCGTGACATCAAATTTAAGATTGATCTTGTACCTGGAGCTGAGCCCATTTCATGAGCCCCTTACTAGATGACAACTCAGGATCTTAAGGAGCTCTGATTATAGCTTGAGGAATTTCTAGAGAAGGGATTTATTTGTCCTAGTGTCTCTCCTTAGGGAGCACTAGTGATTTTTGTGAAGAAGAAGGATGGGTCCCTTTGATTGTGTATAGATTACTGGTAGTTGAACAAAGTGATAATAAGGAACAAGTATTTTTTGCCAAGGATAGATGATCTATTTGATCAAATCAAGGTTGCTAGGGTATTCTTGAATATTGATCTAAAATTAGGTTATCACCAACTACAAATCTTTGTTGCAGATATACATAAGACCACATTTTGTACTTGATACAAATACTACGAGTTCATAGTGGTTCCACTTGGGTTAACAAATGCACCCTTGGTGTTTATGAGTTTGATGAATGGTGTGTTTTGCACCTATCTTGACTAGTTTGTCTTGGTGTTTCTATATGATATATTGATCTATTCCAGGACCATGGAGGAGCATGAGGATCACTTGAGATAGGTGCTATAGTGTTTGAGGGAGAATCAATTGTAAGCTAACTTTTCAAAGTGTGAGTTCTTCAAGACATAGGTGAAATATCTAGGACATCTTATCTTTGGTGAGGGTATTGTCATGGATCCTACAAAGATCCAAGCTTTCATCAATTGGCATGCACCTACTAATGTAGTAGAGGTTCAAAGTTTCATGGGGTTGGAAAATTACTATTTATGGTTTGTACAATGGTTTTCGAGGATAGCACATCCTATTACTTCTCTTCAAAGGAAAGAAGAGAAATTCATCTGGTCAAAGTAGTGCGAGGAAATATTCCAAACTCTAAAGGAGAGATTGACCAACTTGCTCCTATCTTAGCTATTCTTGATCTTTCTAGGGAATTTTTAGTTTGTACGGATGCTTCCTTGGAGGGTATAGGAGCTGTGTTGATGCAGGAGGGTCGCGTGATTTCCTATAAGTCTTGAAAACTCAAGGATCATGAGTTGAATTACCCTACACATGATCTTGAGTTAGCCAATGTGGTACATGCTCTGACGAGATGGAGGGACTTTTTATTAGGACATCAGTTTGATTTGCACACCGATCATCGTAGTTTGTAGTACATCTTTACCTAGCCTAACTAGAATGTCAGGGAGAGACAATGGATGGAGTTCCTATTCGAATATAATTTAGAGGTGAAGTTTAGTCAAGGGAAGGAGAATGTGGTTGTGGATGGACTTAGTAGGCGGAGGCATGAGCTATTGGCAGTGACTCTCGGTGTGGAATTTACAATTGAGATCCTTTCAGCCCTTCCTACAAATAGTTGGTACTAGGAGGTTTGAGGTGAATTTAGGCAGAACTTTAGAGGGTAGATTTGTAGGATATTCCCTTGATTCAGATAGTCTTTTGAGACATTTGGGTCATATTTATGTACCATCCACTAGATATATTCACACTTTGATAATTTCTGAGGCACATCGGGCATCGTATTCAGCTCATCCTGTTGTCAAAATGATGCACGTTGATCTTTGACAGCTATACTTTTGGGCCGGTATGAGAAGAGATATTGTTGATTTTTTGTCATGGTGTCAGAGAGTGAAGGTAGAACACCAGCATTCTGCAAGACTTTTGTAGCCTCACTTGGATTTAGAGTGGAAATGGGACATTATCTCATTAGACTTTATAGTTGGTTTTCCTATTTCTTCACATTGGGATGATGCCATTGTGGTCACTGTGGACAGGTTAACGAAGGTGGCACACTTCTCTCCTATTTGTTCCTCTTATAATGCTTCATCAATGGCCAAAGTTTTCATGGAGGACATTGTTAGATTACATGGAATTCCTCATCGAATCATTTTAGATAGAGATCTAGTATATACTTCAGCTCTATGGACATCCCTACAACATGCATTAGGGACTTAGTTGAACTTCAGTTCAGCTTATCACCCAGAGACAGATGGGAAAACCGAGAGGGTCAACCAGATTCTTGAGGATATGCTTCAGATGTACGTCATGGATCACTATACATGATGGGAGAACTACCTACATCTAGTAGAATTTGCATACAATAATAACTATCACAGTACTATTGGCATGCCTCCCTTCTAGGCGTTATATGGTCATTGTCAGACCCCATTGAGTTGGGATCATTTGGAGGACAAGGTTCTTTTAGGTCTGGAGATGCTTTAGAAGATGGAGCAACAGCTGGTTTGGATTAGGGATCATTTAGTGGCAGCCCAAGACAAACAAAAGAAATATGTCGATGCTCATAGGGTGGATCATCAATTCTCAGTTGGTGACCAGGTATTCCTGCGTGTGCGACTACGAAAGAGTTTGATCTGTTCCAAAAATTTCTCTAATCTCACACCGCACTTTTTTGGACCTTTTGAGATCTTGGAGAGGATTGGTTCTGTAGTGTACCTTCTTTCTTTGTCGCCTAGTCTCTTGCGCATACGTGATGTATTTCATGTTTCAATACTTAGACCATATTTTCTTGATATATCTCACATTGTCGATTGAAATGCATTATAGGTAGAGGAAGGGTAGTTGGCTTTGGATCCCATAGGCATAATTCAACATAGGAGACTCACACTCAGGGGATGAAACATTAAGTAGTTTAGGGTCCAGTGGGATCCAAACGACAAGACTTTAGCTACTTGGGAGGATGCTTCTAGGATGAGAGAGCTTTATCCGTATCTGTTTATAGGCTTCTAGGAGTAAGCCTGACCCTAGGGGGCAGGATGTGATGCCCCCTCAGTTTGCTTTGTTTGGACAACCTCTTAGATTGCATCTAGAATTTATGATGTTGTTTGCTAGACCCTATGTTACTATTTGATGGATATTATGACTCTATTGGATATTACTCATGCATGGTGATATTTTGATGAGTAGATATTGTGACTTTTTGATAACATATGATGCTTAGCTTAATGATATTGATGGCATCGTGAAATTTGATGTTTCTTATTTATATCATGTTTAGTAGATTAGTTGATTGTTTATTTTAGTGTCATGGATATGATGATGTTATATATGGCTAGATGTATGCATTATCATGTTTTTATTATTAGTTGTTATTTTTCAGTGATGGGGAATAGTGTCACCTCACTCGCTTGCGAGTTCCCTACAACTTTGTGATTTCCCCATCATAGTGTGACTGATTATTTCTTTATGCACATGCTCAAACCTTCATTTTTTTGTAGGTTGTAGGTACAGGGCATTGAATCCACCTGATTATCAAGTCTGAGCATGCCAAATCCCAATGGAGTTTTTGTTTTGGAGGTTACACTAGGTCCCCAATTTCAAGCCATCATCCTCGTCGAGGATGGATCCCTAATGTTTCGTTTCATTTGTAAGGTCTATTGGTATTGTTTAATCTTTGTGTGGTCATCTTACTTTCATTTTTCCATTTTGGTCAGTATCGTTCATTATTCCATCTTGAGTCATGCTTTGGACTTGTACTTTATTTGATTATTTCCTTAAACTTAAATTGTCAAAATGGAGGGTTTTGGTTGATGAAAATAAAAGCCATATTAAATTAAAGAATAAAATCAAAACAAATATGGTATTCAATTTTAATAAATTAAGGTTTATTACTCAAAATAGAATATTTAAATAATATATATATTAGTTTGTTTATATAAGAAAACTTAATATGAAATTTAAAATAGTAAATTAATAAACTAATGGTATATGGTGGACAATGTGAAAGAGAGGGATTAAAAGTAAAATTGAAAGGTAAAATTAAGTGAAAATTTTGAAATGAAAGGAATTGAAAGTTTTGGAGGAAGCAGGAAATGCAGTTACAAAAAATAATAAATTATAAGGAAGTGGAGTTAACTCCACAAAAGGCAATTAGGCTCATTTCTTTTGGGAGGAAAAAACTGATTCTTTTTTTTGGGTTTTTTCTGTGCAGTTTCCTCTCTCGTTCAGGAAAAAGATTTTTATTTTTTTTCCTATGGGTTTAATAAACTTGGTTCTGGTGGACCTTGGAGTTCTTGCAGAGGTGTTGGACTAAATAGAGCTAGAAGATGTGATTGAAGACCTGGAAAATCAATCTAGATCCATAATTCAACTGGCATCATTATTTCATCTCATCTATTTGGTTATTCTAGGTTCTCCAAGTTCTTTTCTTTAGAAATCTCTTCCTCTATCTTTAAATAAATGTATAGTCTTGAATGATGTGGATCCATCTTGTCTGCAATTACTGAGTTGGAATGAAAACCAAGAATGTATGCAATTTACCTGAAACAAATCAACTTTTCTTGAAACTACTTCATATTTAACTAGAGATATTGTTTTTCATCAAATAACCTAGGAGCCTCTGTTTCATAAATTCTTTCTTTTGATAGGAGAAAAATGTCTCTAACTTCTTATACTATGATTCTAGAAATACTTTATTGTTCCTTTTGCTAGTCCTATAATTTCATGATTGGTTATTGAGGTTATTTGACCAGACTCTAAACAAAATCTTGTTGAGGTGTCCCCTGGATACCATGTAGAATGTTCCCAAATATTTATCACTTATTTTGTTTCTAATTCTCATTGATACTTTGAAGATGATTAAACTTGGAAAATCAGTATTTGGAATAGGCATAATTTTCTCTTCTTCCTGAGTTCAAATGCTTACCATTGAATTCTAGCATTGAAATTGAATAGGGTCATTTTCTATATGGTTGCCCCTATTTTAGATTTTGTTAAAACTTACTGGTTCTTCACCACTGCCTTACCTTCTATTGACAGCATAAGAATTCCTTTTATTAAAGCATGGTAAATGCTGTGAAGCCGTCACCTTGCTATGTCCAGTTTTTCTTTCCCTCTTTGGTTCTACAGTTTCTATTGTCGTGACCGTATCTTCCGTGACAAATAAGGAAAAGATTCATTCTAATATTTTACATTTTGCATGTGAATTTTTTTAGAATACAATTATATTCTACCAAAACATTGGTCACCGCTATGTTTCTAATAGTTCGATTGAAGTAAAAACTATACTCTTCCCTCTAGAAGTGTCACATGCTTAACGTATTGTTGTTTACACTGTTTTATACATTTTGACTTTTTTTCATAGAAATATTTCATGGGATGGTCATTTGTTTTATCGTCGACCTATGTACTAGGGAAGTCTTGTTCTGTGGTATGTGTGCTTGATCGAACCCATATTATTTGAACTCTCCTACAAATTGTATATATATTTCTTTTAAGCTTGGGTGACCATCTTGACGTTGCTTGAAAATGTAATTTTCAGTTGTGGCATGATATCTACAGTTGTCATTGTTATAGGTGGAATTTTATAGCACCTCTAGGTTCCTCTCTATTGTCTCCTCCTTAAACTATAAGCCAAACTAAACTAGAAGGATGAAACACCTTAGGGATCAACTAACATAAGAAACATGTGAATCGTTGTATGAAACTATAGAAAAAAATAAAGAAAATTGATCAAAGTGAATAATGGGTTACAATGAGCCTGAACTAAAATCACATAAGTTAACTAAAGTTCTCTGTAGCAACCACCACTCGTAACAAAAGTACCTTTGTGTGCAACCATGAAAAATTCAGGCGTGGGCTATTAACTATTGCATACCTAAATTTATGTTTGCTTACGAGACTATTTGTCAGTTTGATATTCTTTTAATGGTGGATCTATATTCTTTGTTATTTTTTAAAGGGAAAACTCAGAAGAGATAAACAGATCTTAACTTTAGTAAATATCCATGTATATGTTTATATATATATATATGTATATAATTATATATAAATATATATGGGTATACTCATACTTATACTATCACATACCTATAAAAGAGTCGTACTGTATGTTTATTGCTTGAGAAATAAGTGTAATAAAGGAAATCATGATATAGTTATAAATAGATATGTAATAGATGGGGTACGCAAGGAATCCTATTTGATTGAGAATGTTTAATTGAGAATATGAATTAAGTGTTTTATAGACTTACTCTGAAATCTACCTTTCTTATTATTGCTCAATTTGTGTTGGTTACAAATTGTGTTGATATGGACTGAAATAATTAGATTGAGGAATGGTGGTGTGCTATTGGATTTTGCTTGCAATAGATTCAATTTAGTTCAAGGTTATGTTATCGTGTGTTATGAATGTTAGTGTTTTCTAGAGGCTTGTGGGGAACTATCTTTTTATGGATTTTTGGGATTGTCTTTGATGGTATTTTTGTTTACCATGACGAGATTGTTAGTATCAAATGAAACTGAGATGTTTTCAATATTGCATTATGTTCTTTCCTATATCTTGTGTTTTATAACCTGTGGGTGAGAAGGGATCATACCTTGCCATGTGACTTTATTATGAGTAGAGTTGTGCTTGTGGCTTTGCTTTCTTTTTCATGGGTTGAATTGTTGGTTGTAGGGAAGTGGCTTCCAATGGCGGCCAACGCACAAAGGGGAACATAGATAATGTTAAGTTTTCTGATCAGATTAAGTTGCACAAAAATTATTTCAAAATCAGACACAAGACACAACAGATACCCTAGGAAAACCCTCCTCTTGGGGGAGAAAAACTGAAAAACAATATATCACTTATATATTGAATTATCAATGAATGTCTCCTTTACAAAGAGACCGATATTAAGGCCAAGAATGAGCACCACAATCTGATGTTAACACAACAATGAAGTAACTCCACCTTCTACAATAATATCGATCTGCTCTATAATGTATTCATTCTTTTACTCTTGCTTATACTTGAGAATATCTAACTATATGAACAAATGAATCTGAATGCTTGAATGATCGAATGCCACCTTCCTTATATACAATTCAGATGAGAAGACTTCAATAGATGCATCCTTTTAAGTGTAATGTCGACCTTCATGAAATGTGATGTCTCTCCAAAACTAATTGCTGATTAGAGATGGGTCAACCTCAACAAATAATAAACAAATATTAAATATTAGTTAATGAAAGATGTGTCTCTTAATAAAAATCACTTTCCAATTTAAATAGCCGAGAGGCTATTATTTAAATTGTCTTCGTCGTGGGTTTGGAAGTAGAAGCCCGATGCTGCTAATAACATCAAAACTCCCTCTCAACTAGGGTTGATACTTCCAACTACATAAGAAATATCACCTCATCATGATGTCTACCACAATGGCTACAACCAAAAGTGGAAAAGAAGAATTGGGTATGTGCAGGATCATGATGGTCCAAAAAGTGGCAATATGATGGGTATGTGGCTGATGACTTTTTTTAAACCCAAAATTGATGAAACAAAAAGGGTTTTTAAAGGATATTCTCATATTTCCACCAATATAAATTATGCTTTACTTTGAATTTGATAAGTAATTATTATTCATTTTCTATTCAAATTATGACTAAAGTCCTGATTGATAGACTAATTGAAAAAAATCTATAGCTTTCAAACAGTATCACATTTTTTGAATCCAAAACATGCATCACATTCTATGATTCACATACTATAGGATTAAAAAAAGAAAAATTGAATTTCATGAAGTTTTGACCAAGTTAAGGTGGTCAGACATATGAGTTTTTTATATTTTTTAAAAGTTGTAATAAAAAAATCATAATTAATTGTTTACTTGAAAAAATTACAAAAAACTATGCATCACATCGAGATGTGAGTCCTCTACTTATATCTAAAATCTTATAAAAAATATTATCATTTTATTGTGGTTAGGGTGGTTAGACAGACACCTACTTCTTATTTTTCCCGAAATTTAAGTACTACTACATTGAAGTTTCAAATTTTCACCAAATAGATTTTTTTTTAAAAACAAACATAGTAGTTTAGAAACTACATTCAATTTTCTACAGATTCTATTCTTACATATTTTTGAAATAATATAGATAACTTATTCAAATTTTTACGTCAAATTTCCTAACTCTGATTTTTCTAATTTTTTTGCCACTTAAGGGCCTATTTTTTCCATGATGATCCTACACATACCCAATATCACCTCATCATTATATTAGATATCACCTCAATATGATATCAACCATAATGGATACAACCATGTATGGTATGTAAAAGTGTTCATCACTTGCCTGATGTTGTCACCTCAACATGACTTTCACCATGGCTCTCCTAGAGGATGAAACACAAGTACAAAAGATCATTATGGACTCTCTCACATGATGTTGTCATGGAGTCACACACATGACATCCACCATGAATTTCTCAGAGGGTGGAAACAAGGGATTTCACCTCAAATCTTAAAAAGAAATGCGGTAACAAGGGATTTCACCTCGAAATTCTCTCACAGAGAACTCATTAAACAAAGGATTTCACCTTGAATTTCTCTTACAGAGAAGAACTCATTAAGTAGGCTCATTGATGCTAAGACTCTCTCTTAGTTAAGGCTGGATTCTCCACCATACCAAGCTTATCTCAAAAGTACACAAACTTGATTCTGGAGAGAGGCTTGGTGATAATGTCTACCGTCTACTCATCAGTACTGATATACCTTAGTTGTATAGCCTTCCGTAGTACCATATCTCTAATATAGTGATACTTGATCTCAAGATGCTTAGTTATGTCATGAAACGTAGGATTAACAAAAAGCTTCATGCAACTCTGGTTATCACAATGAATGATAGTAGGCTCCATTGATTATTCAAACAATCCTGTAAGGAGCTTACAAAGCCACATTGTTTCCCCAGCTGCCATACAAGCTGCAATATACTCTGCCTCTATTGTACTCAATGCCACAAATGACTACTTCCTGCTGCACTAGGATATCATAGCAGAACCCAAACTGAAGCAACAACCAAAGGTGCTCTTCCAATCTATGACACACCCTACCCAATCAGAATCAATGTAACCATGTAGCTTCAAGTCTACATCTGAAGAATATCTCAACCCATATCCAACTGTGCCACGCAAGTATCTTAGGATATGTTTACTTGCAACAAGATGTATCTATCTTGGTTCGCACATGAACTAACTAAATGCACTCATGGAATAACAAATATCTAGTCTAGTGTTAACTAGATACATCAAGGACCTGATCAACTGTCTGTACATAGTAGGATCCACCAAGTCTGAACTAGTTGTAGCCTCCTTCAATTTTTGTAGGTTGGTCTCCATGGGTGTAGACATGGATTTGCAATCCATCATTCCAAACCTCTTAAGTATATCAATGGTGTACTTTCCTTGACTTAGAATCATCTCATCTGGTTTTTTCCAAACTTATAAGCCAAGGAAGTAATGCATGAGCCAAAGGTCCTTCATCTCAAATTTAGAAGCCAACTCCTTACACTCAAGAATTAGGTGATCTTCTCTAGTAAGAATCAAATCATCAACATATAAGACCAAAATTAATGCTTCACCATCAATTCCCTTGAAGTATAGATTTGAATCAGCATCATTCTTCAAGAAACTCAAACTTGATAGGTAACAATCAATCCTTTCGTACCAAGCATGAGGAGCCTACTTAAGACCATACAGAGCCTTCTTCAGCTTACAAAAATGAGACTCCTTCCCATGTACCTCAAATCCATCAGGTTTCTCGATATAAACTTCTTCCTCAATCACACCATTCAGAAATGTTGTCTTCACATCCATCTAGTGAATATTCCATCCTCTAGATGCAACAATAGCAATGATGGCTTTGATATAAGTATAGCGAGCAACAAGAGAAAATGTTTCATTGTAATCAACTCCCTCTTTCTATGAGAAAACATGAGCCACAAATATTTCCTTGTACTTCTCAATGCTCCCATCTGTAGGATGCTTGATTTTGAAAATCCACTTCGAAGATACCACAAATTTACTCTTGGGTCTAGGAATAATTTCCCAAACATCATTCTTGAGAATTGATTAGTACTCCTCAAACATAACATCTCTCCAAACCTATTGACTAGAAACGTCCTCTACACTAGAAGGCTCAGACTCAATAGTCTGACTCAACAAGGCAACAAAACTGGAGAACTTATGTGGTCTTTTACTTTCTCTGAATGTGCCTCTAGGAGCTGCAAAAATTTCAGCCTGTTGCATAGTACGCTTGGCCCATAGAGGTCTTTTTCTCCCAATTATAATGTCGGTAGGCCCATCAGTAGGTTCTAAGGGTTCAACAGGATCAATGTCTTCTTTCTCTTCTAAAGTCTCCCTCTGAATCTCAGGAGTATGGTCAACTTCCATATCCTGAGGAGAATCTTCATTATCAATCTCCATATGAGTGCCCCTGGATCTCTTGAATGCAACATCTTCCTCAAATGTCACATCCCTACTGATCTCGATCAACTTCTTCCCTAGAATGTATATCCTATAGGATTTTGATGTCTCGTTGTAGCCCATAAAAATTCCCTTCTTTCCAGAAGGCTCCAACTTTTTTCTCTTTTCCTTTGGAACATGAATATAGATAGGGCATCCAAAGATCCTTAAATGACTAAATTTTGGCTTCTTTCCTGTAAAGGCTTCTTCTAGAGTCATATTCTCTAGGATCTTGTGAGGAATTCTATTTTGTACATATACTATAGTCCTAGAAGCTTCTACCCACAAGAAGGTTTGCAAGTCTTGATCATTAATCATGGCTTTTGCTGCTTCCACGATCGACCTATTCTTTCTCTCTGCAACACCATTCTATTGAGGATTATAGAGGACACATAACTTCCTCTTAATCCCTGCATCAACACAAAAATCTCAAAAGCTGCCAAAGGTGTATTCTCGACCATTATCAAATCTGAGGACCTTGATTCTTTTACCAGAAAGATTTTCTACCAAGGCTTTGAACTCCTTAAATCTTCCTAATACTTCCTCAGACTCTTTAGTTTTCAAAAAGTAAATCCAAGTCTTTCTAGAGTGGTCATCAATAAACAAAACATAATACAAGAATCCACTCTAAATAATAATGAATAAGGTCTAAAATACACTTAGATCTATTTTCTCTATTATGGAAAGGTGCTTTTATATTCTTACCCATTGAACAACCTTTGAAAGTTCCTTCATGCTCTTGATTTAACTTAGGAAGACTTGTAACCATCTTCTCCATGATAGGTAAGGCTCTGAAGTGTAGGTGAGCCAATCTTCGATGCCAAAGATCACGTAGAATTGATGAATCATGGACTAAAGCCTGTAGAGGACGTGTGCACAGCCTGTAGAGACTTTCATGTCTAACACCAAGTACTTGATCATCCTTGAAGCTGGAATTCTCCATCCACACAAGTACTTTGCCTTTGGAGAAGGCAACTTGATATGCTTTATCTTCTAGAGATGAAATTGAAAGAATATTACGATTTATTCCTAGTACATAAAGAACATTGCTCAACTAAAGTGTGATGTCGGAATCCAAATGAAGAGTAGAGGTCCCAATCCCTTTCACGGAGTAGCTAGCATCATCTCCAATAATGACTTGTTCAGATGAATCTCTCTCCACCAAGCTTGATAAGTGCTCCTTAAAACCAGTGAGGTGACAAGAAGCACCACTGTTGGTCAACCAAGTGTTGGTGTTTGTAGGTACATTGCTTGACAATGCTGAGTAGAAAAAATATTCACATATATCCTTCTGTGGAAAAGCATCATCAACATCTACAGTGGTGGGTTGTTGCTTAGGTCTAGTTGGACAATGCTTCGCAAAGTGGCCAAACTTATCACACCTAAAGCATTGGATCTTGGAAAAGTCTCTCTTTTTCTTGGAGGGGGGAGCACCATCATTTCCCTTATCTCAATTTATTTTGAAGAATCCTTTCTTTCCATAATTTCCTTTCTTCTTTGAGGCTTGAGAGGCGAGATCATGAATATCCTCATTAGATGAACTTTGACCAATGCCTCTAGCCACCAATCTTGACTCCTCTTGAATGCAATCGACTCTCAAGTGATCAAACTTAGGAAGTTTGGATCTTGCACTAATTCCTTGAATGTAGGACTCCCATGATAGTGGAAGACCATTGAGAGCAAGCATCATCAAATCTTTATCATCAACCACATGACCAATAGACAAGAGCCGATCTCTCAATTCTGAAATCCTCATGAAATGGGCAATCACTATTTCTCCTTTCACCATCTTCACATGGTGTAGTTGTTGCTTCAGTGCAAGTACCCGACTTGTGTTGTTGATTTTGAACGTCTCCTCCAATGTTTTGAACATATCTCTTTCCGTTTTCAACTTGGAGACAAGTGGAACAATATGGTCTTTGACGGAATCAACCAACAACTTCTTCGCCTTGATGTCTTTCTTCCTCCATTGCAACTTCTCTTCTTCCTCTTCTAGTTCGAGAACTTTGGTCTCCACAAACTCAACCAAATCATTCTCTTATAATGCAAGCATGATTCTAAACCTCCACATTGTATAGTCAGATGCTCCCTCGAGTCTATTGTCAATATTCAAATTGTTCACCATCTTGACTAAAGTAGAGATAAACAAAGAAATATAACGAAGAGGATAGAGTGGGTATGTGCAGGATCATGATGGGCCAAAAAGTGGCAATATGATGGGTATGTGGAGCCTTGACGATTTTTTTTTACCCAAAATTGATGAAATGAAAAGGGATTTTAAAGGAGATTCTCAGCTTTCCACCAATATAAATTATGCTTTACTTTGAATTTAATAAGTAATTATTATTTATTTTCTATTCGGATTATGAATAAAAACCTGATTAGTAGGCTAATTGAAAAACATCTATAGCTTTCAAACGGTATCACATTTTTTGAATCCAAAACATGTGTCACATTCTATGCTTCACATACCATAGGATTAAAAAAATAAAAATTGAATTTCATGAAGTTTTGACCAAGTTAAGGTGGTCAGACATACAATTTTTTTATATATTTTTTAAGTTGTAATAAAAATTTCATAATTAACTATTTACTTGGAAAAAATTACAAAAAAATATGCATCACATCGGGACATGATTCCTCTACTTGTACCTAAAATATTATAAAAAAATATTATCATTTTATTGTGGTTAGGGTGGTTAGACAGACACCTACTTATTTTTTCCTTGAAATTTAGGTACTACTGCATTGAAATTTCAAATTTTCACCAAATGGATTTTTTTTTTTTTAAACAAACCTAGTAGTTTAGAAACTACATTCAATTTGCTACAGATTCTATTCTTACATATTTTTGATATAATATAGATAACTTATTCAAATTTTTATTTCAAGTTTCCTAACTCTGATTTTTCTGAATTTTTTGCCATTTAAGGGCCTGTTTTTTCCATGATGATCCTGCACATACCCGAGTATCACTGTGAGAATAAATATGATCATGATTTTCTCAAACCTGCTCTGATACCATGTTAAGTTTTATGATCAGATTAAGATGCACATAAATTAATTCAAAATCAAACACAAGACACAACAGATACCCTGGGAAAACCCTCCTCTTGAGGGAGAAAAACCCAACAACAATATATCACTTATATATTGAATTATCAATGAATGTCTACTTTACAAAGAGGCTAATATTAAGGCCAAGAATGATCACCAAAATCTTATTCTAACATAACAATGAAGTAACTTGGCCTTATACAATAATATCGATCTGCTCTATAATGTATTTCTTCGTTTACTCTTGCTTGTACTTGAGAATATCTAACTATATGAAAAAATGAATTTGAATTCTTGAATGATCGAATTCCACCTTCCTTATATACAATTTAGATGAGAAGACTTCAATAGATGCATCCTTTTAAGTGTAATTTCATCCTTCATGAAATGTGATGACTCTCCAAAAATAATTGCCAATTAGAGATGGGTCGGCCTCAATAAATAATAAACAAATATTAAATATCATTTAATGAAAGACATGTCTCTTAATAAAAATCATTTTCCAATTTAAATAGCAGAAAGGCTATTATTTAAATTGTCTTCATCGCGGGCTTGGAAGTAGAAGCCCGATGCTACTAATAACATCAAAAAATAACCCATGTGGAAGTTTGCTTAACAAGTGAAAACAAAAAAAAAACTAGGGGGATAGGGTAGAGAAAACATTAATAAGATAACTTTATACCTCACTCAGGCTCAAGCACTCGTTTAGGCTTGAGGTGAGACGGGAAGGCCTGGAATGGAAAATCAACTATCTCGTCTCTACGAGAGGTAAGTTTATTATGCATAGTTGGTATGAAGGGCCGAAGATCAGTAGAGGCTACTAGGATAACCCAAGTGGGGGTTGGGGCCCCGTAAGATCTACCTGGATAACCTATGACCAACTATGTGATGAAACTTCCCCTACGACAACCATAAGTTCCCTTGCTTGTTGTTTACCTTAGGCATAGATGGGCCTCTAGAATTATAGTCACTATTGTTTGTTGTTGTTGTACCTCTTGTGCTTGTGAGTTATGTTAATCTTGTGATGTCTAGTCCTTGTTCTTTTGTTAAGGTGGGGCCCTTTGTTACCTCCTAGCATGGAGGGTGAACCTTTGGGTTCACATGGTTGGGTGGAATGTGTCACATTCTCCATTGGGTTCCCTTCTTGTACGTGTTGTGGCGACTCCCCTTGATCCATTGACTTCTACTCGGTGCCTTCTTTTGGGATTTTGATCATTGTACTTGTAAATGTATTGTATCTCTATCATATATCATGTGTTGAGCACTTCTCACTTGTATTGAGGAATATTATTGTACAAAATGTAATTGTAAACTGAAACTGGCATATCTCATGTATGTGAAGAATCATGTAATCAATGATATTGTACATGTAAATTGAAATGAATGTTCAATTAGTTATTCTTTTATGTTATAGCATGGTTGTATCTCTTGGTTTATTTGATTTTAGGTGATGAGTAAATGTGATGTTAATGGAGGTTAAAATTTGGTTATTACACAAAAGTTATATGCTTTTTTTGTAAATTTTGATTAATGGGAATAAGTAATGTAGTCATGCACACTAGGGGACAAAGGATAGTAAATAATTATTATGATTATTTTCACTCGTGCAACATTGCAAATAAAAAAAAAAATGTCTAGTTTGAGTGGTTTAGGTTTTGTCCTCTAGGGTTCTCGACAGGAGCATTACAATATTGAAGAGTTCTATCAAGCCATCCACACATTTTTTGTAGATTCATTCCTAGATATCTTTTACTTAATTTTTTGTGTATTTTTATTTTAGTTGATCACTTGGACATCCTATCACTTGGGAAGGTCAAATTTTGATCCACGCACTTCACTTCAATTCTAGATCATGTATCTATCTCTTATTGCTTCAATTGTATTCTAGGGTTGCCTCAATCGAGAGTTTTCCAATGTTTCTTTGGATTAGGATAGTCAATATTTGTTCATGTTTATTTATTAAGATTCTATCTAGTTGCTTCGAAGAGTTTCCATTGTTTCACCATCATAATCATCTTTTCCTTTATTGATATGGTTAACCTGCTAGATTTTACTCCACAATGTGCTTCCAATGTTTCTTTGCAACATATTATCTCATTAAAGGGGAACATATAGTCTCTCTCCTTTCTTTCCTATGGGGGGGAAACTAATTATATATTTTCTCTCTTTTTGGAGAGGATTTTTATCCCAATATATTTTCTCCATTTCAGTATTTATGAGAGATTGTATTATATGTGCGTACCTAACATGACATCAAAACTAAGACCCATGCTTGCATCCTTGCATCATTTTAATTATTAACTTTACTTAGGTCTTGGGAATCTTTCTAGAACACATATAGGTCCACGAGTAGGTTCTATTCACATGTTAACTTTACTTAGGTCCTAGGAATCTTTCTAGAAGTTTGAGTTGTCATTTAGATCTTATCTTATTTTAAGACATTTAATTCTAGTGTCCTACATCATTTAATAATTATTGAGGTAGTTATCTTATTGTACAAGATTAAGGCACATGTAATGATATTTTTTGATGCTATCTCTTAACCTTTCCTTTAAAAGAAATGTATCTCATTTTTATTTCACATTCTATCAATTAATCTTGCATCTATAATCAAGAAAGCTATTCCTTTGATTTCTCTCTTGTGGAAGATTTTTTTTTGATGATTGATCCTAGGGTGTTGGGATTTCACATTCAAATTCTATAGTTATATAAAGATAAGATAAGATTGCATGACAACTAAGACTTGTAGAAATATTACTAAGTCACTAAGTAAACTTAACATGTGAACATGTGTGAATATGTACTAAGTAGGAACTAGTTAGATAATATTCCTTTTTACACTACAAAGGGTAAAGTAGATGTTAAAAACTATAGTTTACAACAAAACCCCCCTTAAGTGCAAATTAAGGAGAAATAAACAAAATGTGATGATGGTGGGTCTTGACTACTAGGCCATGCTAGCTACCATGTAAAAATATAATCTCTCACAAATAGAGAAAAATAAAAAACTTAGTGTGGAAAAAATCCTCTCCAAGAAAGAGAAAATAAATTACTCTCTCAAAGATGTGAAGGAAAAACCTCCATGTGAGGAAAAATTTCCCACCATAAGAGAGAATAAGAGAGACCATAGATCCCACCCTCAATTTAGAATATATACCAATGATAAATGCTCAAAATTGAATGTAGAAGATGGTCGATGATCATTGAATAATATTCCTTCCGTTATGAGAAAGAAAAGAAAATGTGTATGTATGAATTCTTCCCATTCCTGAAAGGAATATATAGGATGAAAACTCAAAATGTATGAATCTAAAAAAATTTCAAGTGTCTCCATGTTAATGCCAAAAGCTACCACTATCAAGTTAGGTTTTCTAGGCCACACTCATGAATATGACAATCTATAATCTAGTAGAGATACACATAAAATAGGGTCCAAAGAAAAAAGTACCTCCTTTCAAGACAAGGATGCCTCTTCCAAATTCTACTCAAAATCATCCAATCTCATTTCAAATTGTGATGAATGATTATGTAATGAATAAAAAAGAGGGTATGAATATCCCCCACTACAAGTAAATAAGAATCATATCCATCAAAGAGAACATTAATTTTATCAATGGCGTCTCCCAAATATGAAATATGGGACTCTACACACCAAACCACAAGAATCCATCAATGTAGCAGCACTAGTATCATCCGAAGAAACTATAGATGGAGATTATATCTCAATGCATGTCATTGTATTACCTTTTTTATCGATAAATGATTTTGTATCCTCATAAGATGTTGATGTAAGAACACAATGTATAAATTGATGTTTGAATACATGATTTCTCTAAAGGAGAAGTGCTAGGAAAATACTCTATGTCATCTAAACATTTAATCTCTTCCCATTCTTCAATATTCATAATTGTTTGAAAATAATATGGTAGAAAAACATCAAGTGTTTTATACAATCTACAATTGGATTGTCTAGGAATGGAGATTAATTCAAGTTACCATGCATCTCCCAAATCATTATCCAACAAGTATGAGAGGAATAAATCCATATTATTATACTGAAATTGTAAGAATCCACATTTGAACTAATAAAACCTACTACATGACTAGTCTTTTGATACAATTCTATTATTTTCCCAAATGTAATTTAACCCATTCTAATTATTACTTAATTAAATTATTTCAGATGAAATTATGAATATTTAATTTTAAAAAGACATACCTAAGAAGCTATTTTCAATCATAGCAACACATGTCTAATTAAAATGAGTCATATATATATATATATATATATATATATATATATATATATATATATATATATATATATATATATATATATATATATTCAATTTCAATGTCAATTACAATATCCAAGTTGACTTGGCTTATAGGGTAACAAAGTCAATACAATTTATAAAATTTTACATCATAGTTACATCATAGATCATGATAGTATTGAAAACATCCAAGGCTTCCTCTTGATGCTCGCCTCCACTAGTGGATGAGACATGGTTGAAGTGTTTTACCACCCAACCATGAAGCTTATGCTTCCCCTAAATTCTTCCAACTTGAAGAATACCCAACCTTGCACAAAATTTTTAGAAAAAGAACAATCTGTAAGGTGGAATCTGGTGTGTGCCCATACATCAACATGCATCTCTATATATGATTAGAAAAATGCAAGATCTATGCTAGGAATGGTAGAGGGTGTTATCACAAAGTCCATACATACATAATGGGATAATTGCTTGGCCAAGCATAAAAATTAAGTTGCAACACCAAATGATAGGTTTTAGATAAAGCAAAAACCTATACTCTCTTAACTCCATTTCGACACCCATCCTGGAAGGTAACTTTCAACAACACAGTTATCTCTTAGCAAGTATCTACCCTCTAGTAGTATCTACCTTGAGGTGCTCTAGTCTACTTAGGTGTTGTTGTTCTATTCAAACAAGAGAATATTATTTACTCACATATCCAAGGAAAAATAATTTTAGTCTACTTATTTCCTCAACTTAGTAAAAATAAAAAAATGATTCAAATGGAATCTGATCATAACATTATCCATTCATTTCAACACATGTCACATGATTACATTCAATGTAATTCAGTCTTCATTTAAGAATAAATGGATAGGTAACAAAAGAAGGTATGTCACAAGTATGTGTATGTACATAGATGAAGGCCTATGTGCATACAAATATATGTGTTGACTTAAGTTATTTATTTGTGCATACATTCTGAAATAAAAACCATTAAATCAGATTGCTTCCATTCAAAATAATGTTACAAATTGACATATCATTTGTCAAAAATGTAAGAATTAAATGAATTGTGATAAGGTTTGTTTGAACTACTTCCACACACTAATATTTTGTTTGTAACAAAACAAGTTGTTCATAGCAAAAAATTGTTGTTTATAACAAAATGATGTTTATAGAAAAACATATGGTGTTTATAATAAAACAATGTTATTTGTAGAAAATCAAATACTGTTTATAACAAAATGATGTTGTTTATAGCAAAACAAATAATGTTTATAGCAAAACAAATATTTTTTATAACAAAACAATGCTATTTACAACAAATCAAATGTTGTTTATAATATAATGATGTTGTTTGTAATAAAATAAATGTCGTTTACATAAAAAAAAATGTTGTTTGCAACAAAACAAACACTATTTGCAGTAGTTTAAAAAATATTGCATCAATATGTTCTATTATTAGTTTTAAGTTATCTGATTTATCATGTGAACAATCAATGTTCTATCATTCTGAATATGTAATTGTAGTGTCAAAAAATGTCATTGTTCACATTTTCACACTTGATTTGGGAAAAATTAATGTTGAAATTAACTTAAGGTCACCTTGATCTAGTATTATGATGTGTTTTACACATTCACATTAGGTCATGGGTCTTTTTAAAGCTAAATTAACCGAACTTGCCTTGATTTAATGTTGTAAAGTGTGTCTATTTACAATTCTTTACATTAATTTTAGGAGGCTTGTAAATTGAGTGGGCCTAATCTAGTGTTGTAATGTGTTCTACACATTCACATTGGATTTAGGGCCCTTATAAGCTAAATAGACCTCATTTTTCCTTAATTTAATTTTGTAAAGTATATTTATTTACACTTTCACATTGAATTTTGGGCCATCTTGCATTTATGGCCTTTGTATCATCATTAATAGGCCCCTAAGACCCTATATTGTTCATATCAAGGAAAATTATAACCAAAATCCAAACATAGACATCAAATAAACTTAATTTCTCATCACCTTGACACTTTCTCTCTCTAAAAAGGCCCTATGGGACCCATACACCACCTTGGGCATATGAGTCCCACCCAGGTGGGACCCCTACACCAAGGGTGGCGTATAAGTCCCATTTGAATCCTTTTTGAGTTTTGAGTGGGAAAATTTGGGTTTTAAGTTCAAATTTCATGTACATGTTAGCCTGTGGGATCTAATAAACAAGATATTAGATGGTTTTCCTATATAAACAGGGTCTAAAATCATCCTTTCACATAAGAATTCATGATATCAAGTCAAGAACTAAAGATTTAAGCATTCCAAGACTTCACAAGAGCATCAAAAGAGTTTACAAGATCATTTCTAAGGCATTAAAGGGTAGATTTCTTCATCAATTACTGAAGCAATTCAAGATCTATCATCATTTCAAGATTTTCAATCATCAAGCATGTTGTTGAGCTAGTGTTGTGATATAGCATTGAAGATCCATTTACAAGCATTGTTTCATATCCATATTCAAGATCTAGATCTACATTATTAATGGCCACTTCATGTTAGATTGCATATTTATAATACATCATTCAAGGTATCATTATTCATGTTTCATGTCCTTATTTCATTATCTCATCATTTAGTTTAATTTCATAAAAGGGGTTTGACCAAGGCAAACACTCATTTACTAACAAATCAACAAGCTTTTCTCTCTCTACATTTGTGATTACAGATCTAGGTGTTTTGGAGCTTCAAGATCCCATGGAGATTAGGTTACAAGCTTGGAGGAAGTTGTTGGAGTTTCCCTGTCATTTGCAAGGTTGCTATCTTCACAAAAATTCATCTACAAGTCTGAAATCAAGGTTCCATATTAGGAAATTAGTTTGGAAGGAAAGAGAAGAGATTCAAGTACAAATCTAAACTTTTAATTCTTGAAAAAGTGGAATAGGGTTGATATTCTAGAAGTGGAATATGAGTCCCACTATAGGAATTTTCTTTCAATTCTTGCAGTTTTAGATACCCTTTTTCTAGAAACCTGTTTTAGACCAGAAACCTTGATCTAGGACCGATGCACCCAGAGTAGCATATGAGTCCTAGTGTGCAAAAAATCTAGTGTTTTTAGCATTTCAGAGCTTCATTTAGTCTCCTTTATTTTTCCAGGTGCACACACATTTCATATTTTAGTTCTTTATTTTCATTTATATGCATTTTTAGGTAATTTAGTGAAGTATTGCATCATATTAGGATTAAGCATTAGATATTTCATTTAGTTTGTCTTTCCAAGCCCTAGCTTGGTGGTGAACCCATCATTAGTCTACCCTCAGACTTTAGGACAATCCTATTGCAAGATGTCTTTCCCCTTTGCATACTTGATGTTGAGATCTCTAGGTTGTGTCCTTGAATGAGAGAGGAAGATTGTTATTCTATCTCCCAAGCATAGAACCAAAAAAAAATTCTTCCTTACATTTTGGCGATCCTACATTTAGAACATATTAGTTCTAATTTGGAGTGCATCATCATCCTATATTGAGCTTGCATTAACATTGCATTAGGGTTTGTATAATTAGTTAATTAGCATTCTAGGGTTTCTAAATATTGCATTAGTGAAAGTACATATAGGTTGCATTTTTTGCATCTTGCATTACTAAATTTAATCTAAAATTTTCATTTTTACTTAGCCTAGACATCACTCAAACTAGAAAGCATAAAAATCACTTACAATTTTCTAAAAATTATGCCAAAAACCCTCACTAGGACTCATATGCCCCTTTAGGAGATTTATTCCCATTGCAGATCTAAAACTACCTTTTACAACATTTAAAATCTTGTTTCTGCACTTCTGTTTGCTACCATTACTTATTTATTCTAGTTGGTTGTGTTTCTTGTGGACATCAAATCTGAAAATGGTTAACAATTTTAACATAATATCATCATGTTAGTCCTTTGAAAAACATTAGATTTGAAATCCCTATGAAATACTTGACTATGATGAAACATGCAAATTAGATAAACAAAGATAATCAAATGTAAGCATATAAAAACATAGTCAAAACTTTATTCCATATTGGATTAGTGTTACATGTGCTAGTAACCATTTCCCAACCCTTGATTAATAAGCTTAGATGATGATGATAAGATGGACAAGATTAGCTCTCCATTGAAGAGAGTAACCTTGTATGAGATTGGATATGAAAATGCTAAGATTGTGGAGTGGATGAACAAAATCAGTTCTCAAACCAAGAGAGTGACTTTGCATAAAGATTGTGGAGGATTTGCTTGAGGATGAAGCTTCTCATTTAAAGATTTTCAAAATGCTAAGTGTTGAAGAGAGACCAATGTGGGACTAAGAAATAGGCCAAATGAAAGGAGGACACTTGTCATCATGTGATAGGCCAATGAATGTGCAAGATTTGGGAAGAGTGCCCATGGGAGGGAGAATTTGAATTCAAATTTGAGAGTAAATGCTAAGTGGGGGACAAGAAAAACAACAATAAATGCAATGTTGGAGGGACAAATCAACTTGTCATGTTGAGGGAAAATGAGGGTTTTTAATAAATCAATAAAATTGATTTATTTGTGCAAGTGGAGATATCTAGAGAATGCAAGTGGGTGAGATTAGTATTTAATCAGGATTAGATTAAATTAATGATGATTATGTTAGTTTAATGCTAATTAGGTGATTTTGACTTTCATGATTTAAATATTTGATTTATTTAAATCAGAAAAGGATGAAATATGGATTGGATTTAATTAAATAAATGTTTGATCTATTTAATTAAAGGGATGATGTTTGATTTATTAAAAGGTTGATGATAATGTTTATTTGATGAATGACCTTAGGAAATGAGATTATTTAATGAATGGATGAAAGTGATGAATGGGCCTAATGTGAGACCTAATTTGACTGAATCTGATCGAATGCATTAGGTTAATTTTGCATGTCTACATTTTTCCCCTCTTCGAACCAATGTACTTGTTGCGTTGGTTGAAAGAATAACTTGTCACAATCAAAATTCAAAAAATTCCTGATTTTAAAGATGCCCCAGCGGAAAGTACACTGGTACATTGCCCCCTCGAGAGATCGAGCAAAAAGATTCGATTTGAGGGTCGATCTCACGATAAAGAGGTTCAAAATGGGTGGTTATGGACGACGATGCAAATGAGATGATTTCAAGATGCTTAGAATAACAAATCTATATTATCCTAAACAACTTAAATGATGCTATGATATGAGATGGATGATTTATGAGATGCTTAGACTAACAGATCTATATTATGATGATGATTATGCATGTGAGATGATATGCAGAATACCGATGATTTATGGATGCATGCATGATGGATGCATGATGGATGCATGATGGATGTATTGGTGATGATGATTAACTATTCATGCTATGATGTTAGTGCAGAAAATGAAGAAATTAGATGATGACAAGAGGATCCAACAAACCAACATCATGAGAGATGATGATGATGATGATGAGAAAAGATAGATGGATGATTTGCTTATCAAGGATTGGGATTTTCAAAGGGTCACTTAATTTATGTTTGATAACACGCCTAAGTACGATGCATCAAGGTATGAAGGACCAGGATGGCATTGTACTTAGTGTGATGGACTTTGACTCGACAAATAGATAGGAGTATTCTTGTTCACACCTGACATATGGAAACCTTGCTAGGATGTACTTTAGAAGTTTTAAACACCTCGGACCAAAACACGGAAAGGTATAACCTATCAATGCAATAGTCAACAAGCTGTCCAAAACATCCTCCATACATATCTAACAAAGAAAGTATTCACCAAGTTATTTTACAAGAACGTCCAACAAGCACAACAAACAAAAGATAATGTTGTTTCCCCATTCCTATCTCTCTAAATCCTTCGTTCGGATATCATCGAGAGGTCCTTGGAATGGCGCAATAAGATAAATCAAAAGAAAAGATCAGAAATGCAATAAGCCATTCTTCATACCTTGAAGGGATTTTTTTTTGATAGGATAAGAATCCAAGGTGATATCCAAAATGAGGCCCATTGTCGAACGATATATCCTAGGACATGCATTGTATAGGATGATGATGGTTTGATAAGTTGATTGATAGGCTGTTGATATAAGGTTGATTGACATATCGAAAATGATCAAGAGTTTGATTTTTGTTTTAGAGGCATGTTGTTTCGATTTTGATTTTGCGATTGAAGCTTGCTTTTGCTGATTGCTATGATTATTTCTATTTGTGTTGCCAAAGGATGAAGGTGACGATCAGTTTATTATTGATGATTAATTATTGCAGGTGAAAGCGAAACGGGACAAGTGGATTTTTCAAATATTTGGATGTTTTTGACGTTTTGAAATGTTTTGAGGCTGTTTTTGGATTTTGGATTTTTCAAATGTTTTGATTTTTTGATTTTTGCGATGTTTTGGGATTTTCTAAGATTTTATCAATGTTTTTGGATTTTGATGTTTTTCGAATGTTTTTGGATTTTTTGATGTTTTTCAAATGTTTTTGGATTTTGATGTCTCGGGGGCTGATCAAAGATTAGCCTTGCCTACGTTTTCAAAGATGCGTAGTTCAAATTTTTTTTTTTTGATATTTTTCTGACTTTTTGGATGTTTTTGGATTTTTTTGATTTTTTGATGTTTTTGGATTTATTGGTTTTATGATGTTTTTGGATTTTCGCATGATTTTGACGATTTGGGTATGGATATGTGTGATGATATCAGTGCTTTGTTTGGGATTTTGCTGAAAACCAAGCTAAGTTTGAACGATCGAGTCGATGGATTGATGATGATGATAACATTGTTGAGGATACACAATAATGCAAGGATTGGATTGATCAATATTGATGATGATAACATTGTTGAGGATGCACAACAATGCAAGGATTGATTGATCGGGATTGATGATGATAACATTGTTAAGGATGCATAACAATGCAAGGATAGTGTTAAGCAACACAATGATTGGGAATGATATCCCCAAGATGATGATGGATTGATGATGATAATCATTGTTGAGGATGCACAACAATGAAAGGATAGTGTTAAGAAACACAAGGATATCCTGATGATTTCTTGATTGGATTTTGATTGATCATGATTGATGAAGCTTGGTTTGAAACAAAAGATGTTTTAGATGATGTGATGTTGACATTTGAAGTGCAGCTTAGATGAGACTGATATCGATTGTTGGGATTGATATTCGATGAAAGATGAAGACTAATAGGGAATGTCTTCTTGTCAAAATATGCCATGGGCTAGTGACTCAGATTTTGGATCGCAAATGTTTTGACCAATTTGGTTTCATGTTTTCCAATGTTTTGATCACCACATAAATTGGAGGATATAGATAAAGATTTATTCCCGAAGCAAGATGTAAATACCTGCCCCCAATGTCTACCAATGTAGGGAATGTCATGGGTGGATGCTCGGATAGGTGTATGGATTGATGGATATGGATAAGCATGCAATGATGCCAAGGATAAGATAAGGTGTTTGAATAAAGAACGTGCTCATTTGGATAATGCTTCATGGCTTAGATAATGCTGCATAGGATAAGATCAATGAAAATGGCCCATGTCAAGATGTTTTACCATAAGCAAGTCTAAAGCGTGCCCCAAAATTTCATCAAGATCAAGACAATTTGGACTATGGATGTAGATATATGCGAATGGATTGGATAAATGGTTCATGGATGAAATGGATTTATTATGGTTGAGATGGATGGAAAGCTCAATTTATTACGGATGATTGAGATTCTTTCAACTAAACTGGCGCAGATAGATGCTCGATTCTACACATGATGCCTATTTTCCAGATTTTCATCATGGTCTTGCCCAAAGCGCCACCATAGTGGTTTTCACTAGAGGACGATTTTTATCTTTACTGTTTTCAATCCTTTTTTTGATTTTTTTGGATTTTCATATTTTTATTTTTTTTTGTATTTTTTCTAAAAAATTTATGCTGAACCACTTGGTGGTGTTGACATAGATGCCCCTGTCATGACGTGCCATCGATATCCTTTTTGAAGAAGTTGCTTTGCCAAGATACGTGCACTTGAATACAATTTTTGGGATTTCTGATCTACTTCATCGATACCAGAGTTAACTTTGTCTTTGTGCGCACATCGTGATAGAGTGCCCTTTGAATCCTTATGATGAAGGGTCGTTGCCAATACATGGTTAATGTGAGAATTGGATATCATGCATGGAGGCGTGGATGGAGTGTGTTTAGGGATAAAAGATGGATTGGTTGATAGTTTGGCACCTTTGACTCTCCAAACTTGGGAAGATGAGCAATGATGGGTGGATACAGAAGTGTGTGTGGAATTAGGACCAACTGCTTGATATACTTTGTACGTCGCTTGAAAGGCCTGCTTTTGATTTTGTGGACATCCTTGATGGATATTTTTCCCTTTTTTATTTTTCCCCATAGTTTCTTTGACTGATGGAGTTTGATAGGGATGGTCTTTCTTTGTATTCTTTGGTATCCATTTGTATTTGATTTGTCCATTATGCTTCTCAACTTCTTTTTCTTTGATAACATTCTTCGTACTTTGATTCAATTATTTCTTTTGACGTTGGTCCCAATTCATGGATGGGGTGATGGGTGGACGAAGATTCATGGCATGGTTGGTTGTAGTATTGACACGAGTTTCATCATAAGGACTCTTTGTGTTCCCTATGTTGACGTTTGCTTGAGACAAAGTTTCCCCCAATATGCTGGTAGTAGTACCTTCATGCTTTGATTTCGCTTGTTCCAAGAGCTCTTGTTTAAAATGCATTCTCTGATAAATGACCATCGTAGGTGACATTTCAATTTGCTACTCTGCTAACTCTGGATGTTCTATCTGACTTGTTTCCTTGAGCAGATAATGTTGGATATCCTTATTCATGATGTCCTCAGTTTGAATTTTGGATATATCTGATCCTGATGTTGATAACTCAGTTTGACTGTAGGAGTTGATCATTTGCTCTTTGTGTGTAACAAAATTTTGTTCTAGATGAAGATCATCTACGTGTCCATCCATAGAAAGCATCTCATGGGTAGATGAAGGAATATGTGCTATGTGGATATGATCATCTTGCATTGATAGGAGAGTGTCCATTAGATTATTGGAGTATCTTGAAGATACAAATTCTTGATCTTGAATGATTTCGGACTTGCTTTTGACATGCTTTGGATCAAACTCTTGAAATGGGTCAGTTTCAAAGGATGGATTTCTTACAAAGGATTCTTGGATATCTTCATTAGGCATGTGAAGTGGTGCAATATCTTCAAGTGTCGAGTCTAGGGTTCCTTTGATATCTGTAACCATCAGGTCAATGGGGGTCAACATGTCTTGGAAAGGACCATTGCTAGACCTTGGTGAAAGATTTTGATCATGCTTTTGAATAAATTCTTGAGATATGTCCTCTAACCCATTAGGTAATGTAGAGAAATTTTCAACATGATTATTGGTCAATGCCTCATTGGATGAGGCAAAAGTATCTTGATTGATGGATTGATCTTGATCTTTGTTTTCAACAATTTTGGTGGAGAGATTGACAATGTTATCATTGTCCCCAATAGCAATTATCTTTTGATCAATTAGGTCTTGGATGATATTTTTTAGTCGAATAAAACTTAATGTTGTGTGTCCTTTTGTTTTGTCATAATCACAATGGTGCTCCTCATTATACCCTGGTGGTTTAACTAGGGGTTCCTGATAGTTCCGATAGATGGGGAGCTTGATGATATTTTCTTGTACCAATTGTTGCAAGACTGATTCGATTGGTCTCCCAAGTGGTGTGTATTGTCGCTTGTTTCTTTATGAGATTTTCACTTTAAGTTGACCTTGTGGTGATTGATTTTGGAGACATGGTGATTGATCTTCGACATGTGGGGGTTGGATTTGTTGATTTGGTTGACCTTGATATCTAACTTCTTGACCTTGGAGATATTGTGGTGGTTGTGGACACAACTCAATGCTTTGATGACATGGATTAACCAATGGAAGATTGTATTGATTTTGGAGTGAAGATATCTCTTGGCCCAATAGTTTAATTAGTTTGGCATGTGAAGCAAGTTGCTCTAGTGAAATTTGATCTTGATTTTGAATTTGACTCCCTTGATTTGGCTTTTGTTTAAGTGGATTTGGGATGTGTAGTTGTGTTTGATTTTGGACAATATTCTAATTTGTGATGATGGGTTGAAATTGACCATTGCTCATGTTTGCAATATTCATATGATTTGTAAATGTATCCATCCCAACGTTTGCGGGATTCATGTTTCCAAAAATCATTCTTGGTACATTCTCCTTTGGCATGTAAGGATTTGGTGGGATGACGTTGTTCGTTTGAAGGCTCATGCATTGATTATTTGGTTCATGGATTTGTAGGTTTGGACTTAGATCTATCATTGGGAAATGTGTTCCAAACTTTTACTTGGGCATACTCACACTTGTTGTACCATTGACATTTGTTGAAAGCAATGATCCCATGCATGGACTTTGATAATTGATAGGCATTGCAAGGCTTTGAAGATTCAACTGATTTGGATTACCCAAGATGTATGGATCAAGTTTATATTCCATGTTCCTCTTGTGTTTTGACCTTGTAGCAAAAGCGACCTCTAAGGTTCTTAGGACCAATGACGAGATGAAGGATGAAAGGTGATGAATGATATGAGTGTTGAATGTTTAGGGACTTTGGATCAATGCTAGACTTAGGTTTGATTTTAATTGGTTGATTTGGATAGTGAACTTGTAAACCCTAAGATGTTGGATGTGATCTTAGGATGAACTTGTTCAAAGGATGGTTGATTTAATTAAATGTATGAGAAAGGATGCATTCCCACACACCTAATTAAACAAATGACTTTGATTTGATTTAAGGATGATTTACCCAAGTCTAGAATGATGTTTCCAAAGTTCTAAAGTTTTTTGGTGGTATGGATTATGATAAGTGTTTGGGATGGATGAAGTGTTTGATTTGATCCTAAGAGACTTAGAGAGACTTTGTTTACTAGGCCAAGGTATTGAAGAACACACTTTTCTCTAAGAGCAATCAAAAGACCAATATGACCAAAAGATATCAAGCACATGTGTGGGGTCCAATTTGTTATCTTTGCTTAATGAGTACTTTTTACCACAAACACACTTCTTGATTAGGTTTCAAACTAAATTTCCAATGTCACAACTTCTTTTGGTCCCACAAAGTGCTATGTGGAAGTTCCAAGAAATTAGGACAAGGGTTGCCTAATGTTGACCTTTGTAAGAGCAAATTAAGATGTAAACCCAATTACTTAGAAACCTCTAAGGACATAATCCCAAGGGTAAGCAATAGTTCTTAGGTTTTTTCAAAGGTATTTTCTCTAACTAAGGGGTTTGAAATTCTGATGATGATGTTAAATGATGGTTTTCCAATGTTTTCGATAAACACATTGTGTTTTCAAACAAGCAATGTAACATCCTAGCTCAATTGGTACGTTTTTCTTGGTGGGCTTGCCTCATGCCCTTCGTAGTAGAAGAGATGACTTTACATGCAACCAAGGACAAAATATAAAGGTATGTTAAGAATGAAGTCTTAACCTCTATATTTTGACCAAGATCGGACATGGCAAGTAACTTCTTGGAATCTAAGTTCCAATGCACCACTTTGATAAACTCATTGGATGGACTAGATGGCAACTACAAACAAGGTTCTTAATGACACAACATCGGGGACATGGCACCTTGCGAGCATCCAACAAGCCACTAAAGGCTTTAATCAATCCTACTAGGGGCTCTTATACATTTTACGGTAGTACCCCATTCTGAAAGACACTGTACGGCTAAGGCCTACATACCATGAGGACTTGACAATTTAGTCTTATCCATTTATATACCAGCCTGAATGAAAAACTGGTTGGAGTCGCCTTCGAGTTCTCCTTTCGGATGTGTCTCTTAGGCAGGCCCCTCTAAAGGTAAACAATAGCGAGCAAGCACATTCGTAGTTCGATCGACCTTCGTTTAGAAACAAAGGGAGAACACACGCGATATACCTAAGTCACACTCACAAAGTGTTGTTCAATTTTAATCCCAAATTGAAAATGTGGAGGAAATCTTTTATGCAACTTAATGTCACCAAAAGACTTTTGATTCTCAAGATCGCCGTGAGGCGCGAGAGAAGCGCATACGTCTTTTTAAGTGAAATTACTTTGCAAAAAAGATTACAAGAACACGAAAGCACTTGTTCATTTTATCCTTCAAAGTAATGATTCGAGTTTGTTTTGAAAGCACCAAGCTGAAGTGTGAAATTTTCCTTGTTCAATTTTAGCCCAAATTGAAAAGCTAGTAAGTTTCTAATGTTCAATTTTAGTCCACCTTTGAAAAAAATCAAGCACTGATTAATTTTAACACCAAATTGATCTAATTGTCTTAGAAAAAAAGCGACCATGAATACTCTTGATTATTACGATAAGCATTTAAAAATGCTTTATTTTCTTCACTTCCAAAATTCTGCTTTCTTTTGCTAAATTTGAATGCATCCCTAATTCTTTATGCAAGCCTTACCTGCAATCATCACAAAATTATGACAAATAAGATTTAGTTTAGTGTGAAAGAGGTGACATAGAAACAAAATAAGCAACAATAGAAACAATACCAAAATTTATTTATTTATTTTGTTTGCTAGTTTATGGATTCTCTAAAACTCACAAGCATTTCCTGATCATCTTAATTTCATAACAATCCAAATAACAAGTTATTAAGGATTATTGACAGCTAACAATGATGACAATAATGGCATGTAGATATTAAAGAGTATATACTCTATTGACTTCAGCCTAAGTCATTTAAAGGATATATCTAGCTTTCATTTCTAAATCTACATTTGCTTATCACCTGTCAATAGACAATAAAGATGTATGCAGAAAATCATGAATGTCATGAATGTGACATGCCAACAATGAGAATGCCCACAAAAACCATTAATGAATGACTTCAAGAGAAATGCGAATGCCTTTCAAGAAATGGTGGAATCCATGAACTAGAGAATATTTGAGGGAATTTGTGGCTGGTACAAAATACACTATGCGCTTGGAAGTGGACCACAACAAAAAAGGCTTGTCAAATAAATGCACAATAAAGACCCAAGTTCCAAATTAAAATATTTGTCTCCACGCACAATAAAGACCCAAGTTCCAAATCATGAATTATACAACTTTCAACCAGCATCCTCCCAGCGTGTGCCAAGTCAATCAAATAACATCCACATTTCACTCGAGTGAAGATTGGGAATATGGCACCCCTTTTTGAATTTTCAAATTGTGATTTTGGGTGGAGGAGATGATTGTATAAAATCACAGATAATAAAGATTTTAAAAAGAAAACTTTCACACGCACCTAAATGTTATTTGAAAATCTTATTTCGGGCTTGGTGATAAGATGTATTAACCAGCAGTATTAAAAATTCTTAACAAATGACATGTTCAGAAAACAAATGAATCAGACTCAATGCAAATTGATTAGTTCAAAACTAAAGAATAACATATGGCGACTTGTCTACTTCGAATCGATGTGCCAGCAGCTTGTTTGGATTTTAGTGGCCTGAGATGATTTAAATGCATGCTTTCCTGGGCGACGCGTTCTTCAACAAACTCCTTGTCATGCCTGTCAAATCACCAACAATAACTTTGAAATCTGCACATTTTTCACCTCGTTAGCTATCACGCATTAAAGCATATTTCTCTCCCGCCTGTGTGCCACAAATAGAGATATCTTAGAATAAGTCATAATCTGTAGTAAATAAAAGCTCTGTCGATTCACGATCATATGTCAGTTGTCTTCCTGTAGGAAATAAATATGTTAGGTGACATTCCAGCCTATTGTGATCCTCCAAATGTAATTTCTTAACAACTACAACTTAAAGGATGGTAATTTCTTCCTCCAATGTATGTAAAATGTGGAAGCATAGAAAAGACGTGCAAGCTGTTCATCAGAATGCCTCAAAGTAATATGGTCCCATGGACTGCTAATGATAGTGTGATTTGCGCATAAATGGGAACTTTGGAAAAGATTACAGACATTCATATAATGGCAGGTGTAAAAGCCGATTTCAACAATCTGTTATGCTTATGATATTTTCTTGTTCTCCTTCACGCATAGGAGAGGTGCCTACAAACTCTGGTTAGCATCCTCACAGAGCATGCGAAATGTGGAAGAAGCATAGACAAGGCACGTGAACTGTTTGACAGGATGCTTCAAAGTAATTTAACTTCCATAAATAATGTATGTAAAATGTGGACGCACAGACAACGCACGTGAACTATTTGATAGAATGCTTCGAGAAATATGGAAAGCAGAGATCACAGGATTTGTTCAAAATGGATTTTGTTGAGCGGCCTTAGACACTTTTAAGCAAATGTAATTGGCAGATGTAAAGCCAATTTCTACAACCTTTACCAGCACCCTCTCTGCCCATGTCAAAATGGGAGGGATTATTAAACCCTTAAACTTCCTATTATGTTCATGTGCAGCGGCTGAGACAAGCTGACAATGAAATCATAGAGATTATTTAAAGCTCTATGCATTCTATTTTCCATTATAGCAGATGTGACAAGTTGCCAACGAAACAGGAAGGCTACTTTTACCATCCACAGCAATGAGAGTTATGATCAATTATAAATCGTTCAAGTCAGAGATTGCAATGCCCCAATCAAACTTTTTGTTATGCATACGAGATGGATTTCAGTGATCTAAAAAAAAAATAACAAAAGAACAGATTGGTGGATGCAAATAACGCCCTGTGTGTTATGTGCAAGTGTAAATGACTAATGGTAAAAGTAAAACCCACTTGCCAATAAATGTTTCAAACAACAGATTCAAAATGTCCCTAGATTTAAACATATAGAGATTACTTTGCAAGAGTAATTTGACCTGCAAAAGAGAGATTTAAAATAGAAAAAAAAAACACACAGAGAGTTTCTTTTAGCTGACTATTCCCACCTCCTTTTCATCCCTACTTGTTAAAAATAAAAATAAGCTTAACACAATGAAATGGAGGCCCTCCTTCTAGTGCCATATTGTGGACATCAAATATGCAAATGGTTAACAATTTTAACATAATATCATCATGTTAGTCCTTTGAAAAACATTAGATTTTAAATCCCTATGAAATACTTGACTATGATGAAACATGCAAATTAGATAAACAAAGATAATCAAATGTAAGCATATAAAAACATAGTCAAAACTTTATTCCATATTGGATTGGTGTTACATGTGCTAGTAACCCTTTCCCAACCCTTGATTAATAAGCTTAGATGATGATGATAAGATGGACAAGATTAGCTCTCCATTGAAGAGAGTAACCTTGTATGAGATTGGATATGAAAATGCTAAGATTGTGGAGTGGATGAACAAAATCAGTTCTCAAACCAAGAGAGTGACTTTGCATAAAGATTGTGGAGGATTTTCTTGAGGATGAAGCTTCTCATATAAAGATTTTCAAAATGCTAAGTGTTGAAGAGAGACCAATGTGGGACTAAGAAAGAGACCAAATGAAAGGAGGACACTTG
Organism: Sequoia sempervirens; assembly: GCA_007258455.2. Classification (NCBI taxonomy): domain Eukaryota; kingdom Viridiplantae; phylum Streptophyta; class Pinopsida; order Cupressales; family Cupressaceae; genus Sequoia; species Sequoia sempervirens. The sequence goes on from VDFB02193867.1 coordinate 123,430,541, forward strand.
CCATCATGTGATAGGCCAATGAATGTGCAAGATTTGGGAAGAGTGCCCATGAGAGGGAGAATTTGAATTCAAATTTGAGAGTAAATGCTAAGTGGGGGACAAGAAAAATAGCAATAAATGCAATGTTGGAGGGACAAATCAACTTGTCATTTGTCATGTTGAGGGAAAATGAGGGTTTTTAATAAATCAATAAAATTGATTTATTTGTGCAAGTGGAGATATCTAGAGAATGCAAGTGGGTGAGATTAGTATTTAATCAGGATTAGATTAAATTAATGATGATTATGTTAGTTTAATGCTAATTAGGTGAGTTTGACTTTCATGACTTAAATATTTGATTTATTTAAATCATAAAAAGATGAAATATGGATTGGATTTAATTAAATAAATGTTTGATCTATTTAATTAAAGGGATGATGTTTGATTTATTAAAAGGCTGATGATAATGTTTATTTGATGAATGAACTTAGGAAATGAGATTATTTAATGAATGGATGAAAGTGATGAATGGGCCTAATGTGAGACCTAATTTGACTGAATATGATCGAATGCATAATGTTAATTTTGCATGTCTACATCTATTACATGCATTTCACTAAATATAGCTTAAATAGGTTCATTTCATGCATTGCTTAATTTCAAATTTGTATTTAGAATATTTCATTTTTAGATTGTTGCATAGTGTAATTAGTAAATTACCTTATTTGAAATTTGAAAATTGCATTTACACATTTCATTTGATGTCTTTACATTGCATTTTATGTCTCTTTCCATTTTAAGTTTGTATAGATTAATTTTCACAAATGTTAGTATTCATCTTTTGCAAGTTTTCAAAGAAAGATTTAGTCAATAAACATATTAGTTATTCATTCATTACACTTCCTAGTTATGAGAGTCTCTTAGTGCAAGAAACTGAAAATGTTGATGCTTACCTTAAATCTGCACCCCATCCTATCTTTCCTATTTGTGGGAATGATGTGATAAAAGAAGATACAAGCATGGGAATTCATGATGATCATAGTTGTTCTTCTCTTGATACCTCTCCTTTTAGTGACAAAGGTATCTTGGTGAAAGAAGATGCAATCGTTAAGAATCATAAAGGTCTTGTTTGTCCTTCTCCTCATCCCCCTTGGGAAGATAGTAGTAAAACATAAAATTAAATCATTTCCACCACTTTACTTATTTTACATTCCTCCACCAACATTTTCCCTACTTGTGAGAATGTTATAATCATGAAGGACCATAAAAATGATTTTTGTGAGGACATATTGGTACTAAGAGATCTAATGATTGAGATATTTAACAATCCTATCTCTCCCACTTGGGAAGACATTATAGAGTATAGGGATATAATTATAGATAACCATGATAATCACATTGGATCTTCTCCTAATATCCTTCATACTAATGAAGATGATAGTTTTTTTTTAGAAGATATACTTGAAAGTCATGAAAATATCGTTTCTCCTTGTGGATACAAAAAATGTACTCCTTTGCAAAAAGTACAATCTGTGACCTAATTAGGTCCTACTTGTTGGAAAAACAAGGATAGAAAACTGAGAGGGGGAGGGGGGGTGAATCAGTTGTCACAAAATATTTAGAATTTTCAAACTTAACTTTACTTAATCTTAGATCTAATGAATTAAAAATTAACCACAGACAATCAGTACATCAGAAATACAGAGAACACCATGATTTTTTTTACATGGAAATCATGTTAGGGGAAAAACCATGGTGGATGTCAATCCACAATATTATACCTTGTTAAAAGTATAATGAAGAATAATGGGAATGCACATGCATTCAGGCACACTACCTAGAGCTCACTCTTCAAATACAAGAAGGATCACTGCCCAAAGAAGACACATTGTCTTATAGAAATTTGGAGTAGATCCACAAGGTATGAACTGAGAAAATAGCTTCTACAAAAGCCTGATTATAGTTCCAGTTAAGCATAGAAACACTCCTTTACACTTTGCTCAAACTTCTTCACACTCTGCTCTGCAATCGAATGATTAGATCACTATTCACACACTTTCTCTTTCTCTGGCACGTCTTCCCTTCTATGCACACTTTAACTTCACACAAACAACTGCTCTTATATATCTGCAACATGGATTTACATCAACAACTTCGTCGGCCAAAATAAAATATGAAATATAAAACATATACACAATGTCGGCCCAAATTTACAAGTAAATTTTCAATGTGAATAAAACACCGTTGGCCACAATATAATGAAGAATTAAAACAATATCCTTGAGCATGCCAAATATTCAAATTTTAATCTCCAAGGATCCACAACATGTTACAATCACCATGCCAGCCACAAACATAAAAACCCAAACACACAAGAAAAAAATCACCGACCATGAGCACAACGATCAACGCAGATGTGCAACAAAGATAGAGCATGATCTAGAAGCATCCAAAAGAATCAAGAATCATTAGAGAAGCATCCACACCAATTGAAATTACTAGAATCACATCAACTTCAATTAGGAACACTAATTGAAGCCACAGAAAAATTGTTAGAACACAACTATTCATAACATGATTAAATCTTCACATGGACCTTTGAAACTTTCGGTGGATAAACTAGATACACTCAGAAATAAACCCTTTAGTCCAAAATGATTGATCATCAACATACGAAGAAAGACACCTTTATGACCTTCACTATTCCACTGTCAACCTCCAACTCTTTCTTTAACAATTTTCTCAATATCCTCAACATATACAACCTTTAATACATCAATGCTAATAGTGTTGACATCAATAACAACCACATATCAGCAACACAACTACAACATCCAACACTACTTTAGACACCTTGCATCTATCACCCCTTAAAAAATGCATTTATAGGCCCCTAATGCTCATGATTTTGGACTTTAAGGCCTAATTCACTCACAAATCACTTAAATCTCGACAAACAACGTTCAAACCACTCAAATTTAGTGAAACCCACAAAACAATCCCTAGTGGGACTAAGTCACCCAAGGTGGCGACTTAGTCCCTCTTGGGGTATTTTTCACTTTTGAGCAGGAATTTCACAAATTCAATTTAATTTTTTAGTGGATGTTGACCTCTTAGGTCTAAATAAAGGCAAAATTAGGTATTGATGACTATAAATACATGTTTTAAGGTCATTTTTCACATCTCCTAGTCATTTTAAAAAGAAAAAAATCAAAATTCAAGAGAAAAAGTATCTTTCACAAGAAGATTCAATAGCATTCTACAACAAAGTTGAAGCTTTAGGACAACAAACTAGGGTTTTTGCAAGTCTTCAAGCTCACTTTTTGTTCAAGATCTCACATTGCAAAGGGTTGATCATGGATGCCTATGGTGTCAAATCATGGAGAAATCTAGGTTTAGGAGATGCAACTAGCCATCAAATCACACCAACTGACTTGTTTTCAAAGTGATTCCATCTTCCATTCTCTCTCTATCTTCAAACTTAAGGTTTGCATTACATTTGCATGTCATTTGCATTCATTTGAAATGTTGTATGGTTTCTTGCATCAAAAGTCTTGCATCATTCAAGTACCAATTTTTATCTTATTCTAGCGTATTAGAATAGGGTTTTGTCTCATTTCAGCTTTTCCTAGTCTTAGAAACACTTAAGGCTAGGGTTTTATGTATATTTTATCTCTCACAAAGTTTAAATACCAACTGACCTATATATTTTTGGGAATGAGGTTTACAGGCTACTCTTGCACTCTTAGGATGTTTCACCTAAAAGGAGAGAGATAAACCCCACTCAAAATCAATGTGGTTCATTCAATCTAGTGTATGTGTTATGTGATTAAGGCTAAATAAGATGATCCAAATGCAGTTAAGAAATGTAATTGACTGATTATGAATGAAAAACTTAAGAAATATGCTATGTTTGAAAAAATAATGTGATATGCAAGCATGAACTAAAAGATGAAAAAATGCAAAACAAAAATGAAGAAGGATAAACCATAGTGCACCTGGGAATTTGGTGATGAATCTGGAGTTTCCTAAATGCTGACAAAAATCAATGAGGATCACTAGTGGGACTCAATTGCCACTGAAACTGGAAATCAATGAACTAGCTTTTGGCTATCAGGAACTACAATCTGAAAGAATCTACTTTTCTAGCCTTAAGGTGGGACTCATTTGCCACTAATGGAAAATTATTCCTCTCCCAAAATTCTATGAAATCAAGGATCAATTTTGTAGCTACAGATATGCACCTATTTGCTTGTCAAGTTAATAGAGTCAAATCTATAGAAAACAGACTATAGGTTGTATCCAAGATTTGAAATAGGTTGTAGTTGAATTGAAACACTTTTGTGACTTCTTATCCACCTTTCAAAACCTAATTACATGATAAATCTGCATACACAAGTTTGCAAACACACATGCAAAAGGGGAAAAATGGTTAAGGGTTAGGTTATAGGAATTTTCCTTGGTCAAATCTCACTTTGGTAATCAAACCATTAATGAATAAATGCAATGAAATGAACAAGGAAAGATGAATAAAAAACATGTAAATGTCCTAAACTCACTCAAACCTTGTTGAAGAAATCTGAAGTTATGTCAATGGCTGCTCCAAGATGCTTGATTGATGCTTGATTGAATGATGCAAAGTGCTCAAATCCTAATTGTTTTTTAGTGAATAAAAGTGAATGAGGAGATGTAAAATGAGGATAAAAACACTTATTTATACACACTTGTTCCTTAGTAACCTGATGATACCTCATCACAGGCCAACATAAGGTAATTTTGAATAAAAACCTGAAGGAAAATTTGAAATATTTTGATTTTTGAGCCAAGAGTGACTCATTCGCCACCCATGGCAAATGGGTTTTACCTTGGACTTGAAAGTAGGTGTTGGAAATTAATTCACATTTAATGTTGTTTGTTGGGTTTACATTCAAAAACACTCTTAATTAAGCCTTATGAGTGCATAAAGGGGTCAAATAAAGCAAAAGAAAGGTGTAATAGTGAAATTAAGCCTAGAAAAACATAAAATCTTGTTACAAGACTTTACAACACTTCAAAATAGGACTTGATAAGTGATGCAAAGGTGATTTTTAGGTGAATTTTAATGAAAAGAGTCTAGAAAAGTGTAGAAATGTTTTACAACACTTCACAACACCTTCACAAGATGTCACAATTTGAATTTTAAGTACCTAATGTGAATGTTTAAGTCACATTATAACATTAAATCAAAGAAAAATGGACCAAGCATCATGAGAGAAAGACCTAAAAGACCATTAAAATGTCCAAGAGTCATTTCCCTATGGTACATTTAGCCCCCACTTTAGTGAGAGGATGAACTTGCTTCAAACTAACACTAAAGTAGCCATGCACATTGAGAAGGATCCAAATGCACTTATGTTAGCAAGACAAAATGACAATGATCAAGAGGGATGATCAAGCACCCAGGATGAAGATCCCATGGCAGACTAAACATAAGAATAAAGGAACACATGTGTGAAATGAAAGAAGAAAAGGAAAAATTGGATTGAGCTTAGATTATTTGTCCAACTAGTTGTGGATTAGATCTAGGTTGTTTGTGAGAAAAAGAGAATGCATACTCACTCTAGGGTGACAAAACTCATGGTGGTCTTCCAAATGAGAAAACCAAAAAAAGTGAAGTACATACACTAGTTGGTATGCACTCACAAATACATAGGTGGCTATGGGGAAAATCATGTCATTGAATGGGCTTCCCTCTCAACCATATCAAATTTATACGTCCTAATAACTTTAACAAGGCACCACAAAGGAAAATGTTGGTTCATACTTCATGAGGCAAGTGAAGATTTGTATGGTTAGAACTCATGAACAAAGAGAATGGCACCATAGGTATGCAAGCTACATTATGCAAGGTGGTAAAGATGTAAAAATGTAAAATGCAAAAGATGTTCAAAGGAGTCTTGTTAAGTTCATGCAATGTCTACCACTTAGGGAACATTGCGTCTAATGTCTCCAAGGGAGTACCAATCAAAGAATAGAATATTCACAACTTAGGGGACACAGTGCGCCGAATCAGGATACCAAGAGGAATGTAATATGCTAAGATAGATCATACTTATAAAAGACATCACACCCAATGTTGTCCTAAAAGTGTCAAACACATTGTATGAAGTGACAAGGCTGCACTAAGAATGAAGAATGCAAATGAAATTATGCCAATGTATGCCCCCCACTTTAAAGGAATTGCTACACACTGTTGTGTGAACAATTACTTTAAAGTAGTGAAGGAAAAATGCAAAAAGAAAACAAGACATGAGAACCAAATTGGAAAGCCCCTATGCCAAGTCATATGTTTCTAAGTTAGGCTGTGTCATGTAAATGGAAAAGAGAACAAAATAAAATGGATTTTCCCCCCCAGAAAGGAACACACCAAACACATAAGGGATCTATGGATTTGGGGTTAGTATGTTCATTGCTGCAATGTTTTTATGAAAGAGTTGGAAAATGTCATCATTCCCTAAAGTAAAAAGAACTAGAAAAATGACACAAAAAGAGTGGGTATGTGTAGGATCATTATAGAAAAAGTAGACCCTTAAGTGGCAAAAAATTTAGAAAATCAGAGTTAGGCAACTTGACGTAAAAATTTGAATAAGTTATCTATATTTTTTCAAAAATATGTAAGAATAGAATGTGTAGAAAATTGAATGTAGTTTCTAAAATACTAGGTTTATTTTTTTAAAATAAAATCTATTTGGTAAAATTTGAAATTTGAATGCAATAGTACTTAAATTTCAAGAAAAATAAGTAGGTGTCTATCGACCACTCTAACCACAATAAAATGACAATATTTTTTATAAGATTTCAGATATAAGTAGAGAACTCATCTTCCAATGTGATGCATATTTTTTTTTATTTTTTTCCATGTAAATGATTAATTATATTTTTTTATTACAACTTTTAAAAAATATAAAAATAGTATGTCTAACCACCTTGGTCAAAACTTCTGAACCTCATTTTTAATCCTATAGTGCAAAGCATAGAATGTGATGCATGTTTCATATTAAAAAATGTGATATTTTGAAAGCTATAGATTTTTTTAATTAGCCTATCAATTAGGACTTTAGTCATAATTCAAATAGAAAATGAATAATAATTATTTATTAAATTCAAAGTAAAGAATAATTTATATTGGTGGAAATTTGAGAATCTCCTTTAAAAATCCTTTTCATTTCATCAATTTTGGGTAAAAAAAGTTATTAGCCACATACCCATCATATCAGTTTTTGGCCCATCATGATCCTGGACATACCTGAGTGAAAAAAAAAAGAAAAAAAAAGTCCATTTTGGGTCAACATGGAAGAGACATTTTGGTCTCAATGCTTTGCATCATCCCCAAAAGAAAAACACAAGTGAAATGAAAAAAAAAGGAAAAAGAAAAGGACAAGCTTTTGGGCCAATTTGAAGGAAACATTTCGGTCTTAATGCCTTGTGTCATCTCGTAAAGGAAAAACACAAGAAAAGATAGAAAAAAAGGACTAATTGGGTCAACATGGAAGAGACATAGGGCATCTCAAAACTTTGTGTCATCCCCAAAAGGAAAAAAAAAAAAAAAAAAGGAAAAGGACGTTTTAGGTCAACATGGAAGAGACATAGGGCGTCTCAACACTTTACGTCATCCCCAAAAGGAAAAAAAAATCAAAACTGAAAAATTCAATGGACGACATATAGAAGAATAGAGGTACAAATAGAGGAAGTGTACAAAGAGAGAGAGAGCACATCAAACACATATTATGGGGGAACATAATACGCACATAAAATTGCAAAAGAAAGAGCAAATAAAAGAAGAATGTAAAAGGATAGCAAGGAAAATGCAAGTCAACCATCTAACAAGTCATCCACCTCCCAATCATGTTTAATGTATTGTGAGGATGGTTAAATATCCAAAGGAATAATTTTGAGTGTCAAAATAGGAGATGTACCAGGTTCTTCACTTGGTATAGAAGATTTATCATTTAATCTCATGGTAGATGAAAATGAAGAGTTTAGATCATTATGCATTTCTTCATCTATTCTTGTGATTTCCTCATCATCATCAAGATTGATTATGATGGGAGGATGAAGGGTTATTTCCAAGGAAGGATGTATCAACAGTTGGGGTTGTTGGATTGGATCATTATGTTGTGAAGGTTGGATTGTACTATCTTATGGCGGGTCAGGAGGAGGAGGGTGATCATATGTTGCTTCTATCAAAGGTAGAGGTTGGTTGTCATTGTGTTCTTCCATTCAAGACTAACAAGAAAGGATATGATGATGATGCTTATGCTCCCTAGCACTGTGGTTTCTTTTAATTTTATTTTGAAGCTGTTGAGGGGTAAGAACAGGTTGATCCATCATAGGCTCCTTTTCTTCTGAAGGGGGAAGAATGGAAGAAACTGAAGAAGATAGGTCAATAACTTTCTCTTTAGCTTTATACACTTGTTTAATGTGAGGAGACATGACAGGATTTGTTTCAATTTCTCTTGGTCATTTAAAAAAGGAAGGGGAAGTGTTTAGGGTTGGTTTCTCATGGGGTGGGGTTGTTTGTTTAATTGCAGACTTAGGCTAAAGCATGGTCTCATCTAGGATAGGAGAAGTGGAAGTGGACAAGGACTTGTTACAAAGAGACAATTCGGCTATGCGTTTGGCTTTGAACTTTTGATAGGCTATAAAGAATAATTCTTTACAGAGGGTGATGGGCTCCATAGGTTCAGGCCAATAGGCTTCTAAGGAGAAATTACCTTTAGAAGAAAATGAATGAAAACCACTATGGTGTACAATAAATAGTTCATTGCCATGTGGAAACTTCAAACATTTGTGAACAACTAAGGGGACCACTTTCATTGAGTGAAGCTAGAGATGACCTAGTTGTAGGAAAAAATGATTCAATTGTGGAATGATAGAAAATGTTACATCCAAAGTTTTGAGTCCTACTTGTAATGGGAGTACAATCGATTCAATTGTAGGGCACACAAAACTAGTATGTGTTTTAATCCATGTAGTTGGTTGATTATAGTCATCTTGATAAAGATCATATAATACTAAAAACTCTTCCATGATCAGATTCTCACCATAGATAGGATCTATTAATATCGGGAATTGGTGGGCTTATCATAGATACGACCGAATATGTAAAGAGGACCATCGAGAAGCTTTTCAAGTATATGATGAGAAAAAAAAGTAATGTCAAGATATTTGGTGGTTGGGCCCTTATGAGGGATAACGTTTATCGTACCCACAAGTTCATCCATAGGGTTAACTTGGGTAACATTTTGAGTTATATTAGGTTGTTCATTAGTTGTATTAATGTTCATCACATGAGTGTTTGAAGGTTCACTAGCCTTGAAAAATGAAACATTGTGTTTAGGTATGGGTTTGGTAAATATTTGTAAATTCTGGTTAGGGGACCATGCAATAGACTTATTTCCTTGATAATTGACACTTGCAATGGAAAAACGACCCAAATCAATGAGGTCTTGAACTAAGTGTTTGAGACACTTACATTGTTCTGTGCCATGGCCATTTTGATGATGAAAATGAAAATAAGCATTTGGTTTAAAGGTGGGTGGTAAAGGCTTGGTGGTATCAAGTGGTTTAACGGTAGGCAAAGTGATCATTTGTTGCTAGAGAAATTGGTTCATTGTGTTATGGAGAGTATCAGGTAAGGGAGTAAATTATCTCTTCGAGACCCCATAGGTAAAGGAAACCACTACTTTAATAGCTGCCACTTGACTTGGAATAGGTTGGGTTAGTTGCAGAGAAGGTGGATTGAACTGTAAAAAGCCTCTATTTGGTTTTCTAAAGTTTTGCACGTTGTTTTGGTCATTTTTCTCAAACTTCTCAACTTGGTTAGAAGTGGAATTTGAGTCATGACTAGAAACTGAGCTGTGATAGTCATAAACGGTCATGCATAAATGCATGAATGAAGGAAATTTCATCATAGTTAACTTATCTTGAAGGTGAGTGTGCAAGTTTTTGATAAACATCTTTTGTAGATGTGAATCAAGAATCTTGACATCAATTTGAGCATACAATGACTAATAACATGAAATGAATTCAGTTACATTTTCATTTTCATTTTGTTTACATTACATTAAAGCATTTTGACTTTGGTTAATGGTGGATATTTTTTGTTGCATGGATGAAACGGTGTTTAAGAGTTGTGTAATGATGGGATCAGTGTAAGTGCTATGAGGTGGAAGGGAAAATGGTGGAGTGTATATAATATGAGGAGAACTGCAAGGGACACTAAGAGGGGTGAAGGTGGAAGAAGGAATATTTGATGCCACAAAAGAACTAGGAATGCTAGTTGAAATAGCAAAAGGAGTCACATGACTAACCTAAACTGCATAGTTGTTGTAACTTGAGGAGTGGTATAAGTTGGTATGGATGCTATGGTTGAAGGAGGAGGGATATGAGATCCTCCTGGGCTTGCAACTAGGTTTGTTGATTGGGACGTGGAAGGAGCATGTTTATTGTATATCTCAACTATTTTTTTCATAACTTGTAAACCATCGTCACTTTCAATCAAGCGATGAAGGTTTTCTATCATAGGTATGCAAGTAGTGGAAATGTTTTCAAGAGATAAATCTTGATGTAAATGTGCAAAATATTCATGAATACTAATGACCTCTTCTTGAGGAATGGAACTAGTTTGTGTGTCAACATGCATTGGATGTAATGGTGGAGGCATAGTAGTGGTAGTATCCATGCCTAATGCACCATTTTTCATACTAGGAGTATGAGCTCTTGAGATCCCAAGGTACACAACAAAAGTGCTATCATGGGAATCCATGAGTCTAGAAATTTGTCTCACTAAAGTATTATCAATGGGGCACAAAACACTCATACAAGTACCAAAAAAAATGGGGTAAATGGAAATGCAAGGCAATTTAGGAGAGCAAAAATGCAAATAATAGAAATTCTACAAACTGAAATAAAGATATAACAATAGAGAACAAAAATGTAGTAAATGCCCAGAAAATGCCTTAAAATGTTTTTTGAAATGTGTAGGTGGACTGATTCACCCAGGGTGGCGAATAAGTGCAAGTTTGATATTTTTTTGTATTTTTCAAAAAATTTAAAGTGATTTTAATACTTTTCATATGCAAACTAAGGATCTGCAAATGTAGATTTTAAGTTTTTTAATGTTTTGATATGAAAAAATGAAGTCTAAATGAGTCTTTCACTAATGCAATTTGAGAAACCCTAGGATGCAAAAAAAAAACCTAAATGAATGTTGATGTAGGGTATGTGCAGGATCATAATGGGCTAAAAAGTGGCGATATGATGGGTATTTGTAGGATATGTGGTTGATGACTTTATTTTACCCAAAATTGATGAAATGAAAAGAGTTTTTAAAGGATATTCTCAGTTTTCCACCAATATAAATTATGCTTTACTTTGAATTTAATAAATGATTATTATTCATTTTCTATTTGACTTACGACTGAATTCCTGATTGATAGGCTGGTTGCAAAACATCTATAGCTTTCAAACAAAATCACATTTTTTGAATCTAAAACATGCATCACATTCTATGCTTCACATATTATAGGATTTAAAAAAGAAAAAATGAATCTCATGAAGTTTTGACCAAGTTAAGGTGGTTAGAGATACGACTTTTTTGTATTATATAAAAGTTGTAATAAAAAATTCATAATTAATTATTTACTTGGAAAAAAATTACAAAAATATATGCATCAAATTTGGACATGAGTCCTCTACTTATGTCTAAAATATTGTAAAAAATATTATTATTTTATTGTGGTTATGGTGGTTAGACAGACACCTACTTCTTTTTTTTCCCCTAAAATTTAAGTACTATCGCATTGAAATTTCAAAATTTCACCAAATAAATTTTAAAAAACCTAGTAGTTTAGAAACTACATTCAATTTGCTACAAATTCTATTCTTACATATCTTTGAAATAATATAGATAACTTATTCAAATTTTTACGTCAAGTAGCCTAACTCTAATTTTTCTTTTTTGTTTTGCCAGTTAAGGGCATGTTTTTTCCATGATGACCCTGCACATACCCTATAAATGAAACCTAGGATGCAAGATGCAATTGAAATTAGAAATATAAAGTGATGAATATGCAGGTTCACCAAAATAAACCATATATTTTTTGGAATGAGGTTTATAGGCTACTCTAGCACTCTTAGGATGTTTCACCTAAAAGGAGAGAGATAAACCCCACTCAAAATTAATGTAGTTCACTCAATCTAATGTATGTGTTATGTGATTAAGGCTAAATGAGATGATCTAAATGCAACTAAGCAATGTAATTGACTGATTATGAATGCAAAACCTAAGAAATATGCTATGTTTCAAAACACAATGTGATATGCAAGCATGAACTAAAAGATGAACAAATGCAAAACAGAAATGAATAAGGTTGAATCAGGGTGCACCTGGGAATTTAATGATGAATCTCAAGTGTCCTCAATGCTAACATAAATCAATGAGGATCACCAGTGGGCCTCATTTTCCACTGATGGTGAATCATTCCCCTCCCAAAATTTTGTGAAATCAAGGATCAATTTGGTAGCTCCAGATCTGGACATGTTTGCTTGTTGGGTTGACATAGTCAAATCTATAGAAAAATTGACTGTAGGTTGTCTCCAAGCTTTGAAATAGGTTGTAATTGACTTGAAACACTTTGTGGACTTCTTATCCACCTTTCAACACCTAATTGCTTGATAAATATGCATAAACAAGTCTAGAACACACACATGCAAAAAGGGAAAAATGGTTAAGGGTTAGCTTATAGAGATTTTCCTTGGTCAAATCCTACTTTGGAAATCAAACCCTTAATGAAGAAATATGAAGTTATGTCAATGGCTGAGCTCCAAGATGCTTGATTGATGATTTATTGAATGATGCAATGTGCTCAAATGCTAATTGATGTTTAGTGAATGCAAGTGAATGATGAGATGTAAAATGAGGAGAAAAACACTTATTTATACACACTTGTGCCTTAGTAACCCGATGATACCTCATCACAGGCCAACATAAGGTAATTTTGAATAAAAGCTCAAAAGAAAATTTGAAATATTTTGATTTTTAAGCCAAGAGGGACTCATTCACCACCCATGGAAAATGGGTCCAACCTTGGACTTGAAAGTGGGTGTTAGGAATTAAGTTGCATTTAATGGTGTTTTTCAGGTTTACATTCAAAAACACACTTAATTAAGCATTATGAGTGCATAAAGGGGTCAAATAAAGCATAAGAAAGGTGTAAATAGTGAAATTAAGCCTAGAAAACTATGAAATCTTGTTACAAGACTTTACAACAATTCAAAATAGGACTTGATAAGTGATGAAAAGGTGGTTTTTAGGTGAATTGTAATGAAAAGAGTCTAGAAAAGTGTAGAAATATTTTACAACACTTCACAACACCTTCACAAGATGTGACAATTTGAATTTTAATGACCTAATGTGAATGTTTAAGTCACATTACAATATTAAATCAAAGAAAAATGAACCGAGCATCATGAGAGAAAGACCTAAAAGACCATGAAAATGTCCAAGAGCCATTTTTCTATGGTACACCAACTAGGGGTTTGACCAAGGAAAACCCCCCATTAGAAATCAAATTATCTTCTATTTTGCAAGGTTTCTTGAAGATTCAGATCTGTATTTCCGTCAAAAAGTAGTGTAGATTGTGGGCTTTCATTTCCACTTTTGGATTTGTAGAAAATACAAAGTGGAATAATTCACCCATAGTGGTGACTTAGTCCCACTACATTTTCTTTATTAAGAATTTTTATAGTTTGAAATACCCATTTGATAGAAACAACTTTTTGGGCAATTTCCTTGATTTGGGACTAAATCGCCCAACCTGGCGTAAGTGTCCCAATTAGCTTAAAAATAAAATTTTCTAGAATTTTATAAGTCTCTACAATCTCTAGTCATCTCTTCATCAGTTTCCAAGTGCATAGTTTTTGTCTTGCATCTTTATTTTGTCATTTATAGCATTAATTTCATCTTTTTGCATATCACACTGTGTTTTCCAGCACTTTGCATTTCTTAGGGTTTGCATCATGTTAGGTCTCAAAAATGTAGGTTTGAACCACAAGAGTTTTCCAAGCTATTGATATGTTTTTGGCTAACGTACAAGGCTAAATGATGAATTTGAACCTTCTACTCTTTAGGTTCTGCCAGAGCTAAGCAGGTAGACCTATGTGAATGAAGCAGATTTGAACTGTGTTTCTTCCCTAAGCAATCTATCCACAATGGAAATTGGAAGTGGATAAATGAAATTCTAATTTGCTATGAATTGTGTAATCAATATCAAGGTAAAATATGTTTATTTAACAAATGTAAAAAATGAATTTGGTATAATAAAAATAAATAAAAATGTGTGAGACCAGTGCTTTGTTGGGTAAAATGGAATCAGATAAAAGTCTGAGATGAGTGGCTTCTATTTGGTAGAAATTCTAATTGTTTGGCATAAAAATATTAGTTTATAGCTTGTATAAACATGCAAGAATGTAATTACCAAGCTCTTCTTAGTGATCCAAATGAAACTTCCAAATTACTATGAATGACTGGAAGGATTTAATCTTTACTTGAAAGAACCAACTAATCATTCCAAACAAATACAAAAAATGTGCATCGATAAATTGAGAATATACTTGATATATCAATTTAAATAACAAAGAAGCATCAGCCTGTTAAAAACCAAGATCTAAAATGCAAGCCATAAAATCCTTCCATAGAAGAGAAAAACAAAAAAGCAAGAGCTTTGCATGAAATGTGAAAATTGATATATTCGAAGTATAAATAATTACAAGAGATAATTTGCTTTATAAAAGAAAAGATGCATAAACCTAATATTATCTTGAGCAACAAGATAGCTCAATAAGATAAGGATAAAACCTATAACTTAGGAATTAAATAATTACCTAAGTAAACTTATGCAAAGTGTGTTAGAAACCAAGATCTGATTGGAAACCAGAAAAATCACCTTCCACAGAAGAGAAAAATGAAAAAGTAGATTATTATGCAAATATGAGTCGCGGCAACAAGGCCTGATCAGGTACTCATGTACAAATGTAAAGAGAGAGAAAACCTAGTGGGAAAACCCCCCCTTAGAGAGATGAACTGTTGCGAAGAAGCACTGGAAGAACTCTGATGAAGCAAGATTGGAATGCCAAATCTGACAAGCAAGGAAAGATAATTCTGTCTACAACTGAAACCAAAAATGAAATCACAAATGCAACAACAGACCCGATGCCAAGGAACACTGGAAACTCACATATTGGATCAACCCTGGGATCTATAAGCAACAATAGATGAAAGGATTAATGGACCCATAATGATGACAAATCTGGAAGTTTTATCTCTCGAAGCTAATGCCAAATTGAAATTAAAACTGCCCATAGGATGAGTACCATCAATATTTTGGAATATTAACCATAAAAACATGGCTCTCAAATGAGAAAGATCTGAACTAGTGCAGATCAAGAACCATAAAATCCTAACTGAAGTGTGAACCGAAGCAAACCAATGATGTGTCTAGCTAAGCAAGAAAGAAGCTAAGGGAAACAACAAGAAACCAGAAAAAATCATGCAATTTGTCACCAATACAAAGGATGGATGCAAGAACCCCCCTTAATGGAACTTTATATCAGTTCATTATTACAATACCCAATGATTGCATAAGGAGATAATGCAAAACTACAGAAACACAAGTGAAAATGCAAACCTAGAGCACGAAACAAAAATGAATGCATGCATAAAATAAGTTACACATTTTCTGTAAATGACTTGAGATCTGCATAGAGGCCAAAACCATCTTTCCAATGCTGTGAAAATCATGAAAAATGGATAAGCGAGTCAAAAGATATGCATCCCGAAGTGAAAACAGAAACATCTAACTTCTGAGGCCGAAAAATTCATCAAAAAAGAAAAAATAGAAAATCACACCAGCACCATTGCATAGAGCATCGAAACAACTTTCTGACAATATCTTGTTTGCTAAAAAAAGACGTTGTATGCCCAAGATACGCCTGTTTATGTGAAAGTTGTCCAAAAATGTCCAATTTGGCCCCCAGAAGCCCTCAGGGGCTAAAAAAAATAAGGCCCCTGCTCACCTAGGAAAACTAGGGGCTGAAGTGCAGGGAACTCCAATGGAGCCCCTAGTCATCCACGTGACTGGAGCTAGGGCTTAAAATCCTAACACGGGGCTGGCTCCTGCGACGGAGCCTTTGGTTCTCAATAGAACCTACGCAAGAGCTTAAGGGGCCCGTGGGGGCTAAACAGTGTGGCCCCCGATTCCCATATGACCCTGGCGGAGAGCGATGCTGGTGCAGGGGCCTTCCATGGTGGTGGAACGGCTGGGAGTGGGCAGCGTGGCTAGTGGGAGGGGCCAGAAGGTGGCGCGGTGGCGGCGCGAGGGTGGCATAGTCAGTTTTATACTGGTCGTGCAAAAACCCAATTGATTTTTGTGATTTTTTTAATATTTTTCTATTTTTTTTCGAAGTATGTTCATTGGAATGTGTGCCTGGGGGCCGTACGACCCTTAGGTAAATTTTTTTTTCCTCTCTAGATGATTTTTTCCAAATTGGACAAATTTTATATGGAAATAGAGGTTTTTAGGCGCTGCAAATCCAACGACGAGGTCCGTTTGGGCCCAAAGTGCTCTGAAAATCAGGCAACCCCCAGATCTATCAGAAAAATCACCAAGCTGGAAACCCTCACAGATCTGGCAAACGGTGATGAAAATGAATAAAATAAAAGTCATTTATAACTTTTTCCAGCACTCTGAATCCAACAGAAAACCCCGATCTGATCCAAGACACTGCATAAATGTGTTCAAGGAATGAAACCCTCAAGGGACCTCAAATGAGCTTTGCAATGTGTTCCTCCAAAATAATTGAGAAGGGGCTACAAATCGAGGCTCTGATACCATGTTAGAAACCAAGATTTGGAATGCAAGGTAGAAAATCCTTCCACATAAGAGAAAAACAAAAAAGAAAGAGCTTTGCATGAAATGTGCAAATTGATATATTCGAAGTACAAATAATTACAAGAGATAATTTTCTTTATAAAAGAAAAGATGCATAAACTTAATCTTATCTTGAGCAACAAGATAGCTCAATAAGATAAGGATAAAACCTATAACTTAGGAATTAAATAATTACATAAGTAAACTTATGCAAAGTGTAATTAAATATTAATTACACCAACACAGCCTTGGAGACAACTTGATAATATTTTCAATTAATTCAACAAACAACTAATACAAGAATGATGCCACAAAATTAGAGTTCTTTCATTGATTCCTCCAAAATTTTATACATGCATCATGGTCTTTTGAAATGTAGACATTACATCTATCCCTACTCACCTATTATTTTCTCCTATCTAATCCAACATCTCCCTTTTGGTCTTGGTCTCTCATATTTATATGAGAGGAAACAAGCTTCAGACCAAAGGTTGTGTGTTTTAATAAAAAAACATAATTATGAAATAGAAAATAATTGAAGTAACTAAGTGACCAACACATGCTCCAATTTGTTAGTCTTTGAGTAAAATCTCGTGGTCATCTAAGACCTGTGCAAATCTCTTTATGAATATTCTCCTTCGTGATGCTGATGATAAATCCTCATCTGAGCCTAGATACTTCTCCTGCCATTTTCTTATTGTAAAATCATTTGGCCACTTGAATTCTTGAGCAGCAATAAGATTGGTGAGATGAATTTTATATCTATTATCAAGCAAGTTCCTGACATCTATCGCAAATTTTGTGTATCCATTGTCTAATATCACAATTCCATCTAAAAAAGTATGAAACCTATCAAGGCTGATATCTCCGTCAGTTTGTATGTGTGTCAGGCACTGAGAAACCATTTGATCAAATTCATTCTTCCATTCATCCACACCTTTTATTTTATTATCTTTGATGACTGAAGGGCTGAAAGTGTGCTTTATAGATTCAAATGCATTTCTCCTACTTTCCACTTTCTTCTTCATATCAATCAAATACTTGTGTTCCTCGATCACTCCCTTCACCATTTCCTAAGTTGGTTTTAGCCAAGGAGGGGAATCTAGATCCCTTTGTGTTTCTTTACACAAAGTAGTAAAAATATGATAAGTCGGCTGCCACCTTTTTTGGAGTTCTTCTAGAATAGGGGAATTAGCATTGATTTGCTCCAAGGGAATTAGCATTGATTTTCTCCAAAGCTTTAACCAGGTTGCTAAAGATCTCATGTACCCCAACTATCTTTTCCTTCAATTTCTCAATTTTGTGCTCCAATATTTTGCTCAGGGTACCCAAGATGTGGTGCTTGACATCTTCCATATTGTTCTTTTTCAACTGATCAATTTCATTTTTCATCCACTGAATCTATGGGTCCTCAACTTGAACAAGTGGATGATAGAAAACTATCTCACATCCCCTTACTGTTGTTGCTTGCTGCAATTTTTGTTTCAACTTGACATTTTCAATAAAAAAATTATTAACTTCATCATTTGACAATTTCAATCTTTTCTCATACTTAGTGATTTTCTTCTCCATGTTTTCCACCACATCATTGGTGAACATTGTTGAGTGCATAGTTATTGTAGTAGCCTCTATTGAAGTTGTATCCTTCATCATCCTCACCATGGCTAACACTCTCATCTCTTGTACCACATCCAAGAGTTTGGGTTTCCTTGTACTCTTTTGCTTTGTCCATAGGGAAAGAGTTTGAGTGGTAGGGTTAGACCCTATTCCTGATACTTCTTCCTCTGAGTCAAATTCTGCAACCAACATTGGGTCATCTTGTGATCTAATTTGGTCCAATAGAAACACCTTTGACAACTCCATTCCTGGTATGATCAATATATCACTTTTCAGAACTAATTCCCTTGCTTCCTAAGGAGTAACATTAATATTATCAATGTTTAGTTCCACCAATGTTTGGGCCTAAATCTCAGCCTATTTTGAATCATCGGCTCCTATGAGATTGATCTTTAAACTTTCATCAAAATACTTCATTTTTATTTTTATCCAAAAATATTTGAACTCATTAGTATGAATGAAATTATCATCCTCTATAAATATTTGAGAGGCAACCACTCTCTCATCATCCTGAACTTCATTTGCAGCTTCTTCTGATATCCTAATCTTAGGATCATGGGGCTCCTGAGTTTTCTGATGCTCTACTACCTCTTTCATTTCTGACAAAGTTAGTACTACTTCTTGTTCCTCATCACTTGATCCATAGTTAACTAACGACTCAATTTTCTATTTTTGGCCAGGGGTTCATGTGTGGGAGATGGAGGGGATGGATGTACTAGTGATGGGGGTGGTGTATGAGATGTGGATGCTTCTTGTGATGGTTGTTGGGATGGTTGTTGAGGTGTAGGAAGTGGAACCAATCCTTCATCTTGAGCCATCTTATTAAATTCATCAAATTTTCCAGGGACCAACTTCATCCTTTTAAGAAGATTAGGTTCATCAACAAAGAACCCTTGAAATTCTTATTCTTCTCCTTCTTTTTCTCTTCCCATCTCTTCATTATTATCCATCTCCTTTTTTTAAACACATTAGAAAAATACACTACATTCCTTATCACATCCTCTTCATGGTCAAAGGCATGAGATATGGCCCTCTTGGTAAGCTAAGTCCTTTTTATCATATTTATGTAACCCTTTGGATCACACACTCTTTCCTTCGCAGACTTGAGGGGATAATTAACCCTCATGAATCTTTGCAATTCCTCAAGCATATCTGATCCAATATCCAACTCTTCAAAAACTGTCAAATCAGGCAAGAATGTTCCTTTTCTCTGATTCCTCATTAGATCATGCTCCATCCAAAGCAATTTCCACATGAAGTCCAAAAAACATATTCTGGCAAGCACAAATTTTGGTAAAATGTGGGTGGTTGATCACAACTGTACACCCTAATAATAGTATGTTGTGGAATTAGAAACCAATCACCATAATTATGTGTGAACCCCTAGTTTGGCTTTTATTGCATGGGCCTCATGACCTCCATTAAAGATTGTGGCAATCTTGGTGTTGAAAAAACAAGGGCAAAAACTATTCTAACAACAAAATCATCTCTAAATACAAAAAAATCACATTCATTGCATCTCCTATCCCATATGTATCACCAATTTTGTATAGGGAGTTTGAATCCTTTCTCTTGTGTGCACGAATTCATCCTTTTAGTCCATTTTGTCTCATTTGATACAAAATCAAATGACATAACAAAGAATACTTTCTAAAAGACATGGGAGCTTTAGCCTCCCTCACCTACAACAATCCCTCATGAATTTGTTCTTCAATTACAGAAGCAAAGTCAAATTCAACATTTGATTCTAGATGCTAAATGATCATAGCCATCCTCATCAACCCTACTAACATGTTATCCTCTGCATCTATCCCCAAACTTGACATAATGCATGCCATGTTATTTTTAAGTAGACCTAGAAATTAGACACTAAAAAAGGCTCTAATTTTGAAGAGGGGATGGGAAGTATCCTATTGTTATCACCCCTTTTCATGTGCAAGGGAAGCTCATTACTCCTATAAGTTCTTCTTAATCTCTTGTATTTTTGATCTCGCTTCCCCAAATTTACTTCTATAACTGCTTGTTTGTTTAGGTTAAAACACTTAATTATGGCCTCCCTTGAAACATCTACTAAACACCCACCATCTGGGAGCCTAACAATATTTTTTGGGGCATGGTATCTATTGGCCAAAGCTCTAATCAACACAATTTCAAAGAAAACATTAAGAACTATCAACTTGGTTAGGTCAAGTGTGCACGGGTTTGATGCCTAGACCTCATCATTTCTATTCCTATTGAAATACTAGTACAAATTCCACCCAGAATGAGGAACAATTGGGTCCCTACATCCTTGAGCTGAATCTCTAAAGACTTTCTTTGACCCTTTTTTTACTGACCCGGGTAGAAAATTGAACAATGGAGACTATAAAGATGGTTTACTTGGTTTGGGTTCATCCTTTTTAGTTCCTACTTTTGATTTCTTTGGTGCCATTTCTATAAAAAACAAAGAGTGATGAATTGAGCTTACCCAAAATAATGTTTGATTCTGGAGAATTCCCCTTTACTTCTACATCATAAGCTCAGCTACACTTAGCTTCTACTACTATGAATCAGAAGTCTCAATATTCTTTGTTTATTTCACACCAAGCTGCATTAATTCTTAAATTTTTAATTCTCATCATTCAAACCTTTCACACTGAGCTCAATTTCATATTTCAAAGTTGATTGATGTGAATTCCTTGCTTTAAATGCTTCAACGGCTGCTTACTGTGTTACCTCAGTACTTTTCACCTCCTTGTGGTACCACGGTACACATTGTTACCTTGCCTCAGTATATCACACTACTACGCATCATCTTTGTCTTTACTACGGTACCACAGTATACCCTTAGTTCATACTATACTGCTCTACTGCAGACTACCTTTCTCCTTCTTGCAGTACCATAGCATCCTCCCACTGCTTTACTTTGTATGCCACTTTACCGTGGGCTATGTTTAGAACTTTCGTGGTATAGCAGTTTCCTTTGATCATTGTTCTTCTTCACACCGCTCCACTATAGGTTGTTTTTCATCCTTTAGTGGTATAGCGGTCTCCCTCTGCTAGTATTGATCACTATACCACTCTACCTCAAGCTAAGTTTTATCCCCTTATGATATAGTGGTAAAAGGGTATAATGTTGGCTTCCTTCACCCTGCTATCGCGAGTTATCTTGCAAGAGGTTGTGGTGATATGAGGTGAAGGCTATGAAGAGTGTTTAATGAGGCTGAGGTATGGTGGTAAAGGGTTGTTTTAACTTTTTGGATGGCTATGAAGTGATTTTTAATGAAAATGATGGTATGAAATTTTTGATCTCCACTGATAAAATCTTTGGAATTTTCATGAAAATTCTAGTTCTAACACATCATTAGATCATTTTCTTTCTAGATCAATGCATCATTACATTATAATTAGACATATTACATCTCATTTGAACACATTAACTTTGAGTTTTGAAATTTTCATTTTGGACCCCATTCCATCCCTTTCTCCTTTTAGGTGAAAAACCCTAGAAGGAGCAAATAAGTGTGGGCAATCCAAAATCATTGTCCACACTCCCTTTCCTAATGCTCCTACCATTTGGTGAGATCTATTTGAATGAAAAGATCCAATCATTGACAAGCATGATTCTCCTTCTCTTGATGCCTCCCCTAGTTGTGATGAAGCTACTTTACAAACCTAACCATGGAATGTGATGAACATCTTGTTTGTTACTCCCCTAAAATCTCTCCTACTAGGGTAGATATTAGGGCACAAGAGAATGAAACCTTATAATTTAACAAGAATGAAATCATGGAAAATTATGATAATCATAGTTATCCTTCTTGTGATATCTCTCCTAGTTGTGAAGAATATATTTTAGTGCTAGAAGATCAAATTAATGAGTCACGAGAATCCTATTTACTTCTCTGCCCCTAAGAAATTATTCAACAAGAGAATTCCATCATTGATAAACAATACATTACAAGCATTGATAACTCCCTTACATGTGATGAGGTCATTTCTGAAGAACCAATCTTGAAATATTATGAAAACTTAGTTTGTAGTTCTCCTAAAAACACTCCTCATAGGGAGGATATCATGGTGCAAGAAAATGACAACATTGACACATCAATTTCAAACAATAGTAATGCGCCCTCCTTAGATGATGGTGAAAAGATGACACTAGACCACCCTTTAATAGAAATACATCAAACTAAAACTAGTGAGGTTATCAATGCACAAGTTTCCATTAGATCCCCCTTGATTAATGGACCTCCTACATACCTTATGGGACATCCTAAGTGTAGACATGCAAAATTGGCATCATGCATTTAATTAAGTCATATTCGTCCATTCATCAAATAAATCAAGTTTATTTGATATTCTCTAAAGTCCTCCATTTGAATTAAATAAATTCATCTCTAACACTAACATCATCCCCTTTAGCTAAATAAATCAAAATATTTCTTTAACTAAGTCTAAATCATTTTTCATCTCCTTTTGATTTATTTTAATCCATAAATCTAAATAAAATGAGTCAAATCACCTAATCTTCACTTAAGTTAACTAAATCATGATTAAGGCTAAATCTAATCCATGCCACATCCTTTAGCTTTTCCCAGTTGCACAAATAAATGATTTAATTAATTTATTAAATCTTCATTTTCCATCAACGTGGCATAAAAGTGGAATATTCCCCCATTTCAAATCTCCCTCTCAAATGACTTGTCCCTTCCAACATAGCATTAACTCCCCTCTTACATGTCCCCCACTTGGCATTTAAGACCCTTTCATCTCCCTCCAACAAGCCAAGTTTCAAATTTGAAAAGGGCACCTAATGTCATTTATTGACACATTCATCAAAACTTGCACATCCTTCACCCATCCATCTCTTGACAAGTGGAACCATGCCATTGGTTGGGTTTTTGTCCCACATTCACCCCTTTGGCATCTTATCTCATCAAAAATTTCTATTAATGGGGAGGCTATTCTTCATTTTGATCATCTACAACTTCATGCAAAGTTACTCTCTTCAAATTGAGACCTAATTTTGTCCATTATCATAGCATTGCATCTTCATCATTGGCTTCTCAAGGGTTGGGAAAGGGTCAATTTTCACATCAAAGTGACACCAATCCACTATGGAATAGGTATACATTGTGCCTCTTTTATAATTCCAATTAGTTTGTTTTGTATCTTGTTTGTGAGGTATTATGTATTATTTCATAGGAGCATTTGTAGGTCTACATAGCTTAAACTAATCCCCACTAATGAGTGTTGGAGTTTAGACTGTGTGAAAATTTATGGTGCTCACATATGGCGCCCACCATGGGGTTTGAGGGCTTCCTTCATCAAATGTTGTTCAATAGTTCTTTGAGAAGCTTTAGTGATAATAATTTATTGATGGTAGAGTATAGTATAGTAGTAAGATGGCATGTTTTATACTTTGAGTATGGGCAGCCTCATGCTGTTTAAAACCAGACAGTAATGGATTTCTAATTGTTATTCTTGTCTAAAATGGTACAATTGAATGAAACAAAAAAAATTACCCCTATCTTGACATAATAGATTTCATCCAATAGTCTGTGACACATGAGGTTGCCTCTTGTTATTATCTTTCAATAGCAGCTGAGCATGACAAATGAATTTTTGATGTCCACTTTTTTTTTTGCAACGTACTATTTTTTCTCAGATAATGATGCTTTGATCTTTATTGAACTTTTGGTTCTAACATTCCTCTATTTGGTAATGATATTTATGTTGATGGTAGACAATGATGCTTTGATTTTCTCATTTGTTGTTGACAAGAAGTGACAATTGATTGCTCCACTCATTCTGTATTGTGGGCTTGCCCATTTTAGAGGCCACAATAGATTAAGTCTTCATAGGTCAATGTCTTAACAAAACTAGGTTTCAGATTTTGAGATGGTGAAATTGCTAGAGGAAGGGAATAGTTGCTTTATGACAGTTCATTATTAAATGCTCAACTAGGTGAAGAAATCTAGTTTACTTGCAGCTCATTAGAAGTTCACGATAAAATAGTTTTGTCTCTTCCCTGTTATAATGCAACAATGTGCATGAAGAGTGTGAGGGAATGCAAATAAAATGTGAATAAAGGAAATGTCCTGCAATAGTCACCCCATGTAGATTATTGAACTGCAAGTCATAGTAAGGATTTTAGAATGACATAGCAACCCATAGGCTTCCACCTTCCAACAAAATGTAGTTGCCATTCCATTGGGGGAGGATGGAGGGAAAAATAAAGCTCCCATTTTGGCACAACCAAGGAGGATGTTAGTAAGATTGTTGGTTTTGATTTTGAAGAAACCAATTGCATTTGCATAAAAGTTTCTTGATATTTTTTTTAGGTAGATCAATTTTGTGTTTATCTAGTACGCCACTCTAAAAGAATACTATCATTCAATCTGCAAACCAAGTCATTGTCCATTCATGTGGCATGTGCCTAGACATATTTTTGGTCCCTCTACTTTCTAATTTCTTCTGCCCTTTTGGTTCATATGATCCCTCTCTAAGTTCCTCTCTTGGGTTGTTCTATCAATAAGTTCATGTGCCTTGTCTATAGGCAAATTTCCAAGCTGCTATTTGTGTGAGATATGTTTGGGTGTGGTTTGCAAAAGTTAGTTGACTGCACACTCTAATCACCCCTAGTTTCTTTCTACCACCGGTTCCAGTTCCTGTTGTTAGTTCACTAGATTATCAGGCCCTCATCTATTTTGGGTTTTTTTCACCAGTCACATACTTCGTTGCAAATTCAAAGCCTACCGTGGTAGTCAATTAAGTCAAGCAAAAATATTTTTTTTTTCTAACTCAAAATATTCAAGTTTTGTGCATTTATGACTTAGAGGTACCAATTACATCTACTTGAAAAGTGTGTAACAGTTCTCACACATTTTTTCATGTAATTCGCGTGCTCACACACTTTCTTCTCATGGTGTTGAAGACATAACCACCAGTTTTAAATTTCTAGTCAAATCACCTTGTGTCAGAAAGTAAATCTTGAAACATAAATTGAATGTATTTTCATTAGATCTTTTGTACGCTAATTTATTCACTTCACTATTCCCACCCTTGCTATATCAAATTCTTTGCATCTTCTCATCCTCTTACACTCATAGTCACGTTTACTATGACACGACTCCCATTCCATTTAAGTGTTGGTTATCAACTCCTCTTTCCCCTCTTGACCAGTCAACCCCTCACCTTTTTTTTTTCCTGCACACATAAACTCCACCAATGATGGTGTGTTTTGGATTCATATACGTCTACATTCATAAGGTCGATTAAATTCTATGATGGTTAAAAGCTTATTATAATATTGTTGTATAATATTTTAAGGAAACCTATCCTTGCTATAGGCTAAACGTTTTCATATCATACTCATAATTCGAAGCTACAGGTTGGTCATTGTCATCAAACAAAGGGTATATCACCATGCAAGTGGCTAATATTGAGTTTCAGACTTGGTGTGATCATACTCAGGTCTGGAATATATTTATTTACATATTATTAAGTTGATATTAGTTAGTCAAAACCATTCTTAAGTTGTTGATCATTTCTAAGATGAATCATTGAATGTATGGTCTGCTTTTTAGCTCAGAAAGAATATGGTAAGTGTGGATGTCAAAATCTGCAAATGGTTAGCATTTTAAAACCAAACTAATCATCAACATCCCTGTGAAATAACTCCACATGCTAATAATGAAATCAAAGCAAAAAAGATCTAAGTAGATAAATTGAAAGCACATAATGAAACATGGAGCAAATTATATCTCATAGTGGATTGGTGCTATTATTGAAAATATCCCTTTCCCAACCCTTGATAGATAAGCTAGTGATGAAATTGCTATGAAGATGGTGGAGTGATGATGAGCAAAATCAATTCTCCTGAAGAGAGTGACTCTACATGAGTGATTGTGGAGGATTTGCTAAAGAATGATGCCTCTATTTAAGGATTTTCAAATGCTAAGAGTGCTTAACATGGAGGATGTGGGACTAAAGATAAGCCAATGGGAAGAGGCCACTTGTCATCATGTGAGTGGTTGATGCATGTGCAATATTTTGGAAATGTGCCCAAGAGGGAGGAAATTTGAATTCAAATTTGTGCAATGAATGCTGAGTTTGACCTTTGGAAGGGGACATGTAAGAGCCATGTAAGAGCTCATAAATGACTTGTTGGATGTACATGTCCACTTGTTTTTGAATTCAAATTTGAGGGAAGATGCCATGTTGAGTGAAAATGTTGATTTTAATAAATCAATAAATTGATTTATTGGTGCAAGTGGCTAAATCTAGAGAATGCAAGTGGTTAGGATTAGCATTTAATCATGGTTAGATTAGTTTAATGATGATTAGGTTAGCTTAATGGTGCTTAGATGATTTTGACTTTTAGGACTTAAATATTTGATTTATTTAAATCAGAAAAGGATGGAAATGACCTTTGTGATTTTAATTAAATAAAGTTTGATTTATTTAATTAAAGGATGATGTGAGCCTTTGATTTATTTAAATGCATAACCTTAGGACTAAAGACTTGACTTTCCTAGCGAATGGATTTGCTGTGTTTGATTTATTCAATGAGCGGATGACTATGCATAATGCTAATTTTGCGTGTTTACATTTTATCCCTCTTTGAAGCAATGTACTTGTTGCATTGGTTCAAAGAATAATCTTACCGCTATCAAAATTCAAAAAAATTCTGATTTTTTGGATGCCCCAGTGGAAAGAAGTACACTGGTACATTGGCCCCTCGAGAGATCAAGTGAAAAGATTCAATTTGAGGGTCAATCTCATGATAAAGAGGTTCAAAATGGATGGTTATGGATGATGATACAAATGAGATGTTTTTAAGATGCTTAGAATAACAAATCTATATTATCCTAAACAACTTAAATGATGATATGATATAAGATGGATATGATTAATGATGTGATTATGCAATGGATGATTTGTGAGATGCTTAGACTAACAAATCTATATTATGAAGATGATGCAAATGCAATACATGTGAAATGATCGATGTTTCCTATTATGTATGATATGACTGATATGTGGTATGCTGAAGGTTTGTGGATGCAAGATGTATGCATGATGGATGCATTGGTGATGATGATGTTAGTACAAAAATGAGATGATGACAAGAGGATCCCACAAGTCCATGATCTAACGAGACTTTATTAGATATGATGACGATGATAGATGATGATGATGATGATAAATGATGATGATTTGCTTATCAAGGATTGGGATTTTAAAAGGGCTACTTACCTTATGTTTGATAACACACGTAGGTATGATGCATCAAGGTATAAAGAACCAGGATGGCGTTGTACCTAGTGTGATGGAATTTGACTCAATAAATAGATAGGAGTATTCTTGTTCACACTTGACATACGGAAACCTTGCTAGGATGTACCTAACAAAGCAAGTATTCACCAAGTTATTTTACAAGAATGTCCAACAAGCATAGTAGACAAAAGATAATGATCATTGCCCCATTCCTATCTCTCTAAATCCTTCATTCGGATATCATCGAGAGGTCCTTGGAATGAGCGCAATAAGATAAATCAAAAGAAAAAGATCAAGTACGCAAACAAGCCAATGTTCTTCATATCTCTAGCCAAAGGGATGTGTTTTGATAGGATAAGAATCCAAGTGATATCCAAAATGATGCCCATTGTCAGAATGATATATCCTAGGACATGCATTGTATAGGATGATGATGGTTTGATAAGTTGATTGATAGGATGTTGATATAAAGTTGATTGTTATGTTTGAAAATGATCAAGAGTTTGATTTTGTGTTCAATGGTTTGTTGTTTCGATTTTGATTTTGCAATTGAAGATTGATTTTGCTAGTTGTTGTGATTGTTTCTGTTTTTGTTGCTAAAGGATGAATGTGATGATTAGTTTATTATGGATGATTTGATTATTGTAGGTGCAAGCGAGATGAGACGGATGGATTTTTTGGATGTTTTTGATGTTTTGAAATGTTTTGAGGCTGTTTTTGGATTTTGGATTTTTCAAATGTTTTGATTTTTTATTTTTGTGATGTTTTGGGATTTTCTAAGATTTTATCAATGTTTTTGGATTTTGATGTCTCTGGGGATGATCAAAGATTAGCCTTGCCTACATTTAAGCTTAGAGACGACGTAGTTCAGATTCCAATTTTTTTGATATTTTTCTTACTTTTTGAGTGTTTTTTAGATTTTTGATGTTTTGGATGTTTTTGGATATTTTCTATGTTTTTGGATTTTTGCATGATTTTGACTATTTGGTATGGACATGTGTGATGATATCAATGCTCTGTTTGGGATTTTTGTTGAAGACCAAGCTAAGGTTGATTGATCAAATCGATGGATTGATGATGATAACATTGTTGAGGATGCACAACAATGCAAGGATTCGATTGATTAGGGTTGATTAGGATTGATGATGATAACATTGTTGAGGATGCACAACAATGCAAGGATTGATTGATCAGGATTGATGATGATAACATTGTTGAGGATGCACAACAATGCAAGGATAGTGTTAAGCAACACGATGATCGAGAAAGATATCCCCAAGATTATGGATTGATTGGATTCGATTGATCAGGATTGTTGAAGCTTGATTTGGGACAAAATTTGTTCGAATGATTTGATATGATGTGTGAAGTGCAACCTAGGTGCAACTAATAGTGATTATTTGGACTGATGTTCGATGAAAGATGAAGACTGATAAGGAATGTCTGTTCGTCAAAATATGCCATGGGCTAGTGATTTGGATTTTGGATCGCAAAATGCTTTGACCAATTTGATTTTACATTTGCCAATGTTCAGATCGCCACATAAGTTGGAGGATATAGATCAAGATTTATTCTTGAGGAAAGGTGTACATATCTACCCCCAGTGTCTAGCAATGTATGGAGTGTGATGGATGGATTCTCAAATAGGTGTATGGACAGATGGATATGGTAAGCATGCAAAGGATGACAAGGATTATCTTGCGATAAGATAAGGTGTTTGGATAAAAAATTCTCATTAGATAATGCTTCATGGCTCAAATAACATTGCATAAGATAGGATCAATGAAAATGACCCATGTCAAGATGTCTACCATAAGCAAATGCAAAGTGTGCCCCAAACTTTCATCAAGATCAAAATAACTTGGATGATGGATGCAGATGGATGAAAATGGATTGGATAAATGGTTCATGGATGAATGGATTTATTATGGATAAGATGGATGGAATGCTCAATTTATTACAAATGGGATGAGATGCTTTCACGTGAAATGGTGCACGTAGATGCTCAATTCTACACATGATGCCTATTTGCCAGGTTTTCATCATGGTCTTGCCCAAAGTGCCACACATGCGGTTTTCACTAGAGGATGATTTTTTTTTATCTTTTTTCTGATTTTTTTGGATTTTCATATTTTTTTGATTTTTTTTTTTTTGGGTTTTTCTGAAAGATTCATGCTGAACCACCTGGTGGTGTTGATGTAGATTCCCCTGTCATAATGTGCCATCGATATCTTGCTTGAAGGAGCTACTTTGCTAAGATACGTGCACTTGAATGCAACTTTTGGGATTCTTGATCTGCTTCATTGATACCAGGGTTAACTCTGTCTCTGTACGCACATCGTGATAGAGTGCCTTCAAAATTCTTATGATGAAGGGTTGTTTCCAATACATGGTCAATGTATGAACTGGATATCATGTGTGGAGGCATGGATGGAGTGTGTTTAGGGATAAAAGATGGATTGGTTGACAGTTTGGAACCTTTGACTCTCCAAACTTGGGACGATGAGCAATGACGGGTGGATATGAAAGTGTGGGTGGAATTAGGACTAACTGCTTGATACACTTTGTACGTCACTTGAAAAGCCTGCTTTTGCTTTTGTGGACATCCTTGATGGGTTCTTTTCCCTTTTTTATTTTTCCCCATAGTTTCTTTGACTGATGGAGTTTGATAGGGATGGTCTTTCTTTGTATTCTTTTGTATCCATTTGTATTTGATTTGTCCATTATGCTTCTCAGCTTCTTTTACCTTGATAACATTCTTCGTACTTTGATTCAATTCTTTCTTTTGATGTTGGTCCCAATTCATGGATGGGGTGATGGGTGGATGAAGATTCATGACGTGGCTGGTTGTAGTATTGGCAATTCTTTCATCACAAGGATCCTTTGTGCTCCCTATATTGATGCTTGCTTGAGACATAGCTGCCCCCAGTATGGTGGAAGTAGTACCTTCGTTCCTTGATTATGCTTGTTTTGAGATGTCTTGTTCAGTAAACATGCTCTGACAAATGACCACTGCAAATGATGTTATTTCGATTGGATGCTCTGCTGACTCTGAAATATCTTGTTTTGTCTGACTAGCTTCCTTGAGTGGATAATGTTGGATATCCTCATACCTGATGTCCTCAATCTGAATTTTGGATATATCGGATCTTGTTGTTGATATATCAATTTGACTATAGGATTTAATAATCTGCTCTTTTTGTGTAACAATGTCCAAAATAAAGGGATCTTGTTCTAAATGACGATCATCTATGTTTCCATCCAAAGAAAGCATCTCATGGGTAGATGGGGGAGTATGTGCTACATGGATATGATCATCTTGCATAGATAGGAGAGTGTCCATTAGATCATTGTAATATCTTGTAGATACGAATTCTTGATCTTGAATGATATCAGAGTTGCTTTCGACATGCTTTGGATAAGGTTCTTGACATGGATCAGTTTCAAAGGATGAATCACTTACAAAGGGTTCTTGGATGTCGTTATTAGACATGGTAAGTGGTTCAATATCCTCAAGTGTCGAGTTCAAGGTTCCTTCAGTATCTGTAACCATGAGGTCAAAGGGGGTCAACATTTCTTGGAAAGGACCACTACTAGACTTTGGTGAAAGATGTTGATCTTGCTTTGGGATAAATTCTTGAGATATGTCCTCTAACTCATAAGGAAATTTAGAGACATTTTCAACATGATCATTGGTCAACGGATTGTCCATTATGTCAATAGGATCAAATAATCCTAACACTCCTTGAAAGAGATCACTAAAAAGTGGCTCTTGATGTATGCTGAGTTGATCATCGGATGGGGTGGAAACATCTTCAAGGTGCTCATTGATGGAGAGATCTTGATCTTTGTTTTTGGAAAATGTGGTGAAGGGATTTCCAATGTTTTAAACCATAAGGTCAAATGATGTTGACATTTCCTGAATGGGATCATTGTTGGTTGGTGGATTTTGACATATGTTGATTTGATCTTCAGACGAGATAGAAACATCTTCAATGTGCTCTTGGATGGATGGATCTTGACCATTGCTCTCAATAGTTCTCATTTTTTGCATTTGTGCTTGTGTTTGTTGGGTAGCTTGAGCAGCTTGTGGAACCACCTGATATTTTTGAAGTGCTTGTTGGTAGGCTTGATGTGCTTTTAGTGCAATGTTACGATATTGACTTATTGCACTTGGTTTTGGTGGTAGTGGTGGTGTATTTGGAATCATGTTGGATGTAGTGACAAGTGGTTGAGATACACTTGGAGCGATCATGATAGTGAGGGGTTGAGGAGCGATCATGATAGTGAGGGGTTGAGATATGATGGGTGTGATAGGGGTGGGTGGAGTGATTGAGGTGATAGGAATGGTCAGAATGACCAAAGTGATAGGTCCTTGGGAGACCATATTTTGATTTATCAGGATTGATGTTGTCATTCGATTAGATACCATCTGTTGGTGCGATGTCGATGGTATATTCAAAAGATTTGATGTGATGGCTTGATTGATGTTAGGTGGATTGATTTGGATAGAATTATTGGTGCTAGGTAAAGGAGAAAGCCCTAAACCAAGGAATTATGTTGATATGGGTAATGGTGGTGGAGATGTCTCATGGCGTAATGACTCAACTATTTTGGTAAGTGTAGCAATTTGATCTAGCCAAATTTTTTCTTGATTTCGATCTTGAATCCCTTGATATAGTTGATTTGGCTTGTGTTTAAGAAAATTTGGAGTGTGTTCTTATGTTTGATTTTGGACAATGTTCTAATTTGAGATGGCACTCAGATTTGGCATGATAGGTTGAAATTGAACATTGTTGATGTTGGGAATATTCGTATGATTTGCAAATGTGTCCATCCCAAAGTTTTCTGGATTCATGTTTCGAACACTTGTACTTGGTACCTTCTCATTTGGCTTGTAGGGATTTGATGGGATGATGTTGTTCATTTGAAGGCTCATGCTTTGATTGTTCGATTGACAGACTTGTAGGTTTGGATTTAGATCTACCATTGGAAAAGGTGTTCCAAACTCTTGATTGGGCATACTCACATTTGTACCATTGAAGTTTTTAGAAGGTAATGATCCCATGTATGGATTGTATAGATGTGATTGTTGATAATCGATCGATTTTGTAAGGCTTTGAAAGTTCATTTGATTTGGATTACTCATGATGTATGGATCAATTTTGTATTCCATGTTCTTCTTGTGTCTTGACCTTGTTGCAAAAGTGACCCCTAAGGTTCTTAGGACTAATGACGAGATGAAGGATGAAAGGTGTAAATGATATGGGTGTTTCAATGTTTAGGGACTTTGGATCAATGCTAGACTTAGGGTTTTATTTTGATTGGTTTGATTTGGATGATGAACTTGTAAACCATAAGATGTTGGATGTGATCTTAGGATGAATTTGTTCAAAGGATTTGCTGATTTAATTAAATGTATGAGAAAGGATGCATTCCCACACACCTAACTAAAGAAATGATTTTGATTTAAGGATGATTTACCCAAGTCTAGAATGATGTTTCCAAAGATCTAAAGTTTTTTGGTGGGATGGGTTTTGATAAGTGTTTGGATGAATGAAGTGTTTGATTTCATCCTAAATGAACCTAGGAAGGACTTGTTTACGAGACCAAGATAGTGAAGAACATGCCTTTTTCTAAGAGTATTTCAAAATCAAAAGACCAATGTTTGCATGAAAACCATATGACCAAAAGATGCCAAGCACATGTGTGGGGTCCAATTGATTTAATCTTTGCTTAATGGATTATTTTTACCACAAACACACTCTTGATTAGATTTTGAATCTAGATGTCTATTGTCCTAACTCTTCCCCTTATCCCACAAAGTGTATTATGCGAAACCAAGGAAATTTGAGGCAAGAGTTACCTAAAGTTGACTTTAGTAGAAGTAAATTCAAGAGATGAAATTCAAATGTTTAGATGCCTCTAAGGACATGAATCCCAAGGGCAAGCAATAACATGTGAATTATTTCAAGGATATTTGTCTCTCCTAAAGGGTTTGTAATTTTGATGATTCTTTGAATGTTGGTTTTCCAATGTTTTTGATTAAAGCACTGTGTTTTCAAACCACAAGCAATATAACACCCTAGTCAACTGGTAATGCTTTCATGGTGGTGGGTTTGCCCCTCATGCCCTTCATACAAGATTATTTTACATGCAACCAAGGAAAACCATGTATGTATAAAGAAGAAACGAAGTCTTAACCTCTATATTTTAACCAAGACTGACATGGAAAGTAACTTCTTGAATCTTAAGTTCCAATGCACCACTTTGATAAACTCTCGCTTCAATGGATCAATTGTTCACTACAAACAAGGCTTCTATTTCATACTTTGGTTCAGAGGAGCTGACCTAACATGGCAAGAGTCCCTTCGATCCATCATGTCGGTCAACCGCTGATATTGTGTTTCTTCCAATATCCACATTTATATCTCGGCTAGAGTCACCTTGATTTAGAGTGTTACCAGTTGAGTCATTCCCTTGGGTGAGTAATTTTTCCCTAAGGCAGGCCCTCTAGGATAAACAAAAGAAAGCAAAGACATAATCCATAACTCGATCAATCTTTGACGACTCAAAGAAAGAGAATATACGTGATGATGCTCTACTCACACTCGCACAAGATGTTCAATTTTAAACCCAAATCGAAGTGTGTATGGGTAATTATGTATGCAAGTTAATGTCACCAAAATCCTTTTGATTCTCAAGATCACCGTGAGGCGCGAGAGAAGTGGATACGTCTTTTGATGATATTACTTTGTGTAAATAATTACAAAACAATAAAAGAACACATTCATTTTATCCTTCAAAGCAATGATTTGATTCATTTTAAAACACCAAAGGAAAGATGAAGATTGTTTGTTCAATTTTAGCCCAAATTGAAATCTAGTAAGTATCTAAGCTTTAATTTTAACCCTTTGCAAATGAAAAAATCAAAGTGTTCTTTTTAGACCCAAACGAAAGTTATTGTCCTAAAAATGAAAAGGTACCAATTTCGTGAAGAAGTGTTAAAAAAACACTTAAAGCATTTAAAAACACTTTGATTTTCTCAAAATATCCTCCTTCTTTCATTTTCCTTTGCTAGCCTTGTCTTCCTCGCTTTCCTTTGTTTGTACCTTGTGCCTTTGTTAGTCCTTGTTTGCTTTTGTAGATGGTGAAATCTGCATTTTCCTCAAAAAAAACAACACACATTAGCATGTTAGTTTAAAATAAAGCAAATAACAACATCCCTATGAAATAACTCCAAATGCTAATAATGCAACCAAAACAACAAAGATCTAAATAGATAAATTGAAAGCATATAATGAAACATGGAGCAAATTATATCTCATAGTGGATTGGTGCTATTGTTGAAAATAGCCCTTTCCCAATCCTTGATCAAGCTAAGCTAAATGATGAAATTTCTATGAATGTGATATGAAGATGGGAAAAATCAGTTCTCATGGAGAGTGACTTTGCATATGATTTGAGGA